>JAJJMA010264926.1:8696-19601 GCA_023529015.1 Papaver nudicaule | reverse complement strand
AAGTCTATGGTGTGAGGAAGAGATACAAAATCAGGTATAAATTTCACCTTTTCCTTTTAGGGTTTTCTGATTTATGATAAAGTTTAGGTTTTTGTGTGAAGGGTTTTCTGAAATATGATAAAATTCAGGTTTTTGTGTAAAGGGTTTTCTGATTTATGATAAAATTTAGGTTTCTGTCATACAAATGATGTTAGTATTTGTTTGTGGTACCTAAATGGATAAAGGGCTCAGTTAAATTTGGATAAGTATATGGTGTGAATTTGCTCAAGCTGTATGTTTGTTTGTAAATATTTGTGCATTCAGTTTCATGTATGTTTGGGTGTCAATATGGTAATTTGATCTCATAGGGTAGAGAACAACGCCGTATCATGCCGTATGGACACGTGTGTCCGTGTATTTACGAACTTGTACGCCCAAAAAAATGTAAGTCTTTCGTGACGTTGTAACACCGGTGACATCTCAAGCTCCTTCCTCTAGACTCATACTTTGACGTAAACGCATTAGTTTCAGAAATGAAATATTACAAAGAAATATATTCAGTAATCTGTAGCATATACATATATAGGTTTAGTTTAGCTAGTTAAATTTCTGAACTTGAATCTTTGTTTGTCATCTACTCCAGCAATGACTTTAAAAGGCCATATATTGATATTATTTTGGACACTGGATCAACCATTTTTCTACCAATTAAACGTTTTGCATCTACAAATTTGTGAAATAACATACTCAGAGGATGCCAAAAGTTTATAATTAATTTGTAGATGTCAAATGCTTAATTGGTAAAATCATCGGTGATCCATGTGTCCAAAGTATTGTTAAAATAAGACCTTCTATAGTTATTGTTGGAGGTGATAACAAACCAAGTATCGAATACATTTGTATTTAGAAGCCATTTGTCTACTTAATAAAAATAAAATTCCAACATCCTATAGAGCCATACTGTATATTTGGATCAATGCCTCGATTTTCTAACCTCGACGTACTATTCCTTGCACAGTAGGGAAACGAGGATCATCCCAGCCGTCAACTTTACCATTCACAACAAACCAAAGAAGTTTACGCTTGCTAAGAAGCGTATACAAATTAATCTACTAATGGCCCCAGCCTTACATTTTTAACAGGTGAATGAGGATTTACTTTTCCTTCTGGATGGTGGATTGCAAGCTAAAGCAGCCTTGTATAAACATAATGATGAATTGGCTAAACAGGTAATGTTCTGATCCTGAGCAGTTTTGTTGTGAAGATCATTCCAACGTAAAACTTTTAGAATATACTCCCTCCGTTCCACTTTACATGCTATATTAGGGTTATTTTTATGTCCCAAAATACTTGCCATAATTGATATTTTTCCCCACAATTTCCAACTACACCCTTCCATTTTATCTTGGAAATATAAGCTTTCTTTTAATAGGGTTTTCCACAAATATTAAGGAATGGAGAGAGATATGTTTGAAGACTTTTATCGAGGGTATGGATGGGAAAAATACATACCTCTCTCCACTCCTTAATATTTGTGGAAAACCCTATTATAGCAACTAAATTGGAACGGAGGGAGTATATCTTTGTGGTTATGATCCATGTTATCTTTTTTAGGTGTTTCATGCGATATTAAAGAATAAGAGTTGTAGCCTAGCTGAAATTAGGTGTTTCTCTTTTTTCAGCTAGAACACATGGAGCAGCAGCTCGAAGAACTTCTTGATATTGTAGTGTCCAAGTGCAGGTAGTTCTCCATTTCATACAAACTCACAATAAAAATAGAGATCTTCGGAGGATTTTTCGTAATTCTTGTCGATTAGTAAATTTCAAGATGAGAATGATCGGAACTTTCATTTTTTTTTATAAACTTGTGTCTCGTCTCAATCAATTTGCCTTATTTAACTCGAACTTAGATTAGAATTGGTAAACATCATTGCTTTACATAAACAACATAATGAGCGTTCCAGAGCCTTCCAATTCGATACTTCATTTGTGGAATCTGTCCCCTTGTTCTTGTGTTGTTTTGGTTAAAAACTTCAATATGTAATATTCATTTGAATTTGGATTTTCTTTTAGGGTTTTCTGATTTATGATGAAGTTTAGGTTTTTGTGTAAAGGGTTTTCTGAAATATGATAAAATTCAGGTTTTTGTGTAAAGGGTGTTCTGATTTATGATAAAACTTAGGTTTCTGTCATACAAATGATGTTAGTATTGTTTGTGGTACTTAAATGGATAAAGGGTTCAGATTAATTTAGATAAGTATATGGTGTGAATTTGCAGATGGTCTTAACTCAATAAGCCAGGGCCTCGACAACCCTACCACTAAGAATCAATTGAGTTTTGCATTATACTTTAGGTAACGATAGTGCAGCAGATAATTGTTGTTCTCCGTCTGGCAGTCTTCTTCTTCTTCTTCTTTTCTTGTTATCACCCGCTGGTAATGAAGAAGTAGAAGCCGAGGACTGGCGAAACTGAGTGCGCCTTTTTGCTGTTTAGGTAGTTAGTCCATGCATGATTGTCGATTGAGTCCATGCATGCTTATTCACCCTACCACTTGACTATTGCTCAAGCTAGTGACATTTGTGAACTTGAATCCTCGTTGAGTCACGGCTTTGTTATGTATACTTTACCAGCCGCAATTTTATATGTTGCCTTCTACGCAATAAAAAAGGGGAATTCTCCAATAATTGCAGGGCTTAGTTTTTTGGATTTTTGCAAATCTCTTTTGTTGGTAAAATCATGGACCAGGGTGGTTTGTTTTCAGATTTTGGCAATGGTTCCCTGTGGTTGGGGTATTGAAGAGTGGTGTTGGTTTGGTTGAGAGGCTAATTGAAACATTAACTGCTGGGTTAGGGTAAGCCAAGGGATAACCATTGAAAGGTGTGTAACCTGTGAAAGAGTTTAGTTGGGTTTTAATTTGATTTGATGGGGGTAGTTGCTTTTTTATTTTATTTTATTTTATTTTGATACAGATGGGGGTGGTTGCTTTGAGAATATGGGTTACTTATTAGGCAGGTGGAAACATTTACTGCTGGGTTGGGGGTAAACCAAAGGTCAGATTGTTTAAAATCCTCAGTAAATTGTTTTATTTTGTTCATTTTCAATTCCTCAGTCAAGTAAAAGTACATTTTCTTCCCCTCCTCTTCATTTAAGATGAACAATCCCAAGCTTAATCCAGATTTTGTTAATAATCCTTGCAGGGCAATCATCAGAAAGCATGTGATAACAAACAATGGTCAGATGTACAAGCAAGGTTTAGATGGAACTTGGTTGCCTTTTTCTTCTACTAGGTCCAATAAGCCAAGATGGATGGACGAAGATCACGAGTATTATGGTGTACCCGTTGCCAGGAATCCATATCATGTGCCTGAATGGGTCGACGGTGGTATTAGTGCAAGTGAAAGAGCTAGAACAGAACAAGCACCAGATCAGGAAATAGTACAAGCACAAGCAGCTGCACCAGAACCAGAGGTGATCAACTTGGATCCAGAACAAGCACTAGAGCAGGAAATAGTAACTGAGATCAAGAGGATTGCAGTCACCAGAAGCTTCAAATTCTAGATCACAAGGTGTCTGTTGCTGGAACTTTGGAGGTTCAAAGTGCATAGGAGTTGGTCTTGATCCTGACGATTAAGGTTTTTTCTTCTCTTATTTGTGGTAGGCGGATATGTTATTTTCTCTTTTTTTTTTCTCGTTTTATTGTTGGTTGATACTAAGACATGGTGGTGTTATGTTTTGTTTTAGTTATGATGGGAATGGTAATTTGTGGTTTACATGTGTTTAATCTTTTGTTTCTGTTTTTTCTTTCTAAATTGCTATCTTTGCTGTTGTTTCTCTTTAACTCATTCATGCTGTGTAGATTTAGGTTAAGGGTATAATTCATTGTTGTATCGATTTAGATAGATAACCGTACCTTCTTAACATACATCAATGACATCCTTTGTTCTTCTTAGAAAACCAGGGGTGTGTCTGGATTCATGGGCAACAATGCACTAGATTTTCCATATCTTATGTGGCCTCTGTGTTAAAGTTGTTGTCATGTTTCATTGAATTATCAAATCACTAGAGTCTGCAAATCACCAAACAATAGGTTAGCTATATAAGAGTATCCATCTGATTGACTTCTTAGACAGGGCATAGATATTTTCATAATTATTTTGAGATTCCTTTCCATAATTTTTGAGTTGACACTCTTAATTTTTTTTATTACAAGAGAGGTGGTCTCTGTCAATAGCAACTTTCCAAAAACTTTATGGTATAAGAAGTTTAACCTTTGCTATAACTTGCATTTCGTTCCCACTGACCAGTTGTATTCTTAGTATTCTTCTATAACAACATTTGTTCGAAAATGGTAAAGAGGGTATCAAGCAATCAGTTGTGTGAGGTTGGAAAGAAAAAGAAGAGAGTTGAAATAATGGAGAAGACTAAACTGGAGAAAGCCAAGTATGCTGTTACGAAACTGGAGAAAGCCAAGATGGATTCAATTAAACCAAGTAACCTACAAGAAGCCAAAGATATTGTTGGTAGACTGTCATTTGATGATCTACAGAAATTGATTAATTATGCGAATGGCATCCGCGAAGAGGACAAGCAGGTTTCTGATGCTGGGAAGAATTTACGTTGGTCGGAGATATGTGCAGAAGACGACACTGATATAGGTGCTGGAAAAAAATATGTTGATGATTTTACTGCAGATGAACTACAAGAGTTTGTTAACTTTGCAGTTCATCAGTTGGGTATTCTCGAGCTCTGGGAACAAATGGAACAATCATGAGGGATCGAGGGGGTACAACTACTACTAAAATCCAACAGTTGCGTTCTTCTATCTTCGCCAAATTCCACACTTTGTTGAGCTCTTTAATGGCAAATTAGTTTCCTGTTTTTTTGTTTTCGATGTTCTGCTGTATCATTGTGCACCTTCTGTTCTATGAATGTCTGTCGATCATGTTTGTAATGTTTGTCGACCTTTATTTGATATTGTGGAGTTCGGAATTTCGTTGCTTCGTTGTATGAATCGCTTTCTTCTCACATATAGGTGGTTTGAATCGGTCCTAAATTTTACAGACTGCAAAGATCAATTAGAAACTTGAAGTTGTGAGCAAATTCCAGTTAGTGGGAGATGGTAATAGTCTCTCAAATGCCTCAATCCCAAATTTCAGCCTTCCTTGAGATTTTCAGACGTTTGGTACACACCTTAAGGTTGTTGGCAGAATCAGTGTCAAAATGTTGGTACACAATTGGTGTGCGGGGAATGAAATTTTCAAGGGCATTGATCTCAATACAATTTTGAATAACTGGATGCTGTAATAACACATTTGTAATCTGGTTCTACTATAATTGACCAGAGGGTTACAAAAGAAAAAGCAGGAAACGCCTCTAAAGGACATGTCTAGCCCTCAAACAAGAATAAAGTCGAAATTTACTAAGCAAGAAGAGACTACCAGTTAATGAAATAAACACCTAGATCAAATAATCCTTAGTGCTGTGGTGGTGTAGTCCAATCCATGCCGAAGATATCTCTTCCCCACCAAAAATCCTTGATCCAAAAAGGTTCTTCCTGAATTTGAGTGGGTCGTGGCAGCTGCCGCATCATCTGTAACCATAGATTGTGGTTTGAGAAATAAAAGACGTAGTAATTCTTCCTGCTTCCCGGGGGATGATAAAATCGAACTTCAAAATTTTCCGCCGCAAAGTTGTACGTCTGACACATGTGTTGTTTCATCAATGCAGGAGAAATGGTGAAGTCTTCGTCGGTGAATTTCTTGATTAACATTCTACTGAACCGTGCGTGCCATTCCTTTGTTGCATATTCGTGACAGTATGCCATTTCTTTTTTCTAGTTTAGATATCTGAAAATGCTCTCAATGGAGAAGAAGAAGAAGTGGTTGGAACTGTTTTGTAATGGGTGTTTGCTTTAATACTCGAAGGTGCTGGTTGGACACCAAGGTGCTGGTTGCTTTAAATACTAGTGTTAGTTATGGAGTTCAGTTATTATATCTGACATGAATCGTTTGACATGAAAAGTCTCTTTATATATCTGACAGGAGACAAGAGAAGACTACAAAACAATTGAGTGTATGCATGGAGAAGCGGTTACATCATAAGACTACAAAACAATTGAGTGTATGGAGAAACGAGTACTAATGATGAAAGGTTGGGTGATGTGATAACCCTTCCCAAATAAAAAAACTTTTTGATATTAGAAGAAGGAAGAAAAAAATGAGAAACACGCACAATCACCGTTGAAATGGAATCATATTTGACTTCATTGATCTGGTGTATCTTTTACATTCCATAATTAGTGGTCAAACACCACCGTACCATCATAGTCAACGCAATTTGTGGAGAATAGATACGCATAAATCTAGCATGCTGCAATTTTCTCTACATGCACTTGAGGTGCGGTCTACTAATTAACTTTCTTAAAAAATGTGAAACTATTTTTTAAAGCCCAGACCTTTGGTATTATCCCCTAAAACCAAATCTTTGTAGCTTTATTTTTTAAACGCAGACCTTTGGTATTCCCTGAAACTGAAAATCTATCTATGAATCTTTCACCAAAAGCAGCTACGATCATCGCAAAGCAGGCAATCGACATCAGTATTTATATCATCATCATCCTGCCAATTGTCCTTCGGATTTGCGCTTAGTGATTTCTAAAAGAGAAATCTCGGTTTCAAGGTGAGAAAAACTGCCTCATCCATCTACTCTAACTGATATTATGCCACCATATTTGTTCATAAGGCCACAAATAGCTATTAGACATACATGCAATGCAAAAACAGTTGAAGGTTTTTGACGATTAAATTAGTTATGGTAGTATGGATTTGCTACTTTATTAGCCTTTTTTTTCCTTGGTATGGTAACTGGCGGAATATCTTTCGATTTTTGTTTGGTTTCATGCTTTTGATACTTCACTTTTGTTAAGAAGCTTCCAAAAATGGTTTCATGATTTTACCATCACAATTTCATGGATTTTTTTTTTTTTACTAGTCTGAAGCTGCAAGAATCTTATGTTGCTCTTTTTAATTGGCTGCATGTGGCAAACGATTTTTATCGCAGCTGAAAGCATTGTACCAATTTGGTGCATGTCAGAAACGCCCATAGTTAGTTCTTAGAAATCCATTGTTCGAATTGAGACATTTGAACTTCAATTAATATTCCTGACTGAACACCACACAGTTTTGGTGCTATTGAATCTTGCAAACTCTGCTATGTATAATAGATACGGAGAGTTGGGAACTGTGGATTACATTTTCACATAGCGGTGGATGGCGTAACAGATACGAAAAGGATATTGTGCCTTTTAAATCAGTTGCATGTCGCATTCAATCAGATTTGAAAGCCTTGGACTAATCAGCATGCCGTAATTCTGATTCAGACATAGTTGCATGTCACTAATTCAGACACATACATAAATTTGAAATCCCCTGTACATTACACAGGATTCTGCAAATTAACCTCATAGTCTTGCATTTGTTGCCTGCAGTAGTTCACAATGGCGGCGACGCTAGTTTGTGACTGGCTATGGCATTTACCACTCTCGGACTGGAAAATTGTAAAGGAGTTTGGTCTTGAGAAGATAGTTCATTTGGCAAAAATAGAGATTCCAGAATCTATTCCTAATTACCTTGCAGGGTTCTGGAGGAAAGAAATACGGGTGCTCCGAATCAATGATTGTGATTTCTGTCCAGTCGTTGAAGAATTTTTGTCCTTCTTTGATCATAAACTGAAGAATAAAATAGTCCTACCGCCTATTGAACCCCTTATAGTTCCCAGAGACTTAGCCAAGTTCCTCTGTATATCTGAAGATGAAGCCATGGATCTGATAAAAGACTCGGAATTAAATGTGCGTTGGATTTGTGAGGACTTGCGTGATCACCCTAATCCCATCGTTAGGGGTAGAGCTTTTGTGCTGGCTTTTACCGGACAATTCCTCTTCAGCAATGGTAGTGGAATGTGTCCATTGGCAGTTGTGCCCATATTGATTCAAGCTCTCAATGGTCTGTCCATTGTACCACTTGTTCTAGGACAACTGCTTGTGTCCCTGGATAAATTTCAAAGCAGGGGTTATCTCAGTTGTCCAACGTTATTTGCGGTACGTTTTAGTTTTTTATTACCATTCTCAAATGTTGTCGTATTGTTTCCGCTACAATTTAAATATTTATCGCAGGTATGGGCACTGGAGCACATGAATTTTCTGGAATTCGACGAGCCCATGCAACCTGGTCCTCTTTCAAATTTTTATGAACGTTACATGCATAGCTACGGCGGGGATGCTGTTATATCTGTCAGAGACGTCAGGAGATGGGCAATTGGAAACATTCTGGCTGCCATAAATGCTGGGCATTGGAAGAGCGGATCAGTTCGTGCAAAGTTCATCGTTTGGAGAATTCCGCACTGGAATTTCGAGCCCCTGATCTGGTCTACTAAAGAAGAAACCTCCTATGTTGTGCTTCCATCTCTCAAGAAACTAACTTACTATGTCCCAGCCCTTGTCCTAAGACAGTTTGGTTTTCTCCAGACCCGACCCCCAAGAAGAGGGTTAAGGCCAATGTTGCTACGCTTGTCGCAGGAAGCACTGCATAGCGTTAAAGATGGCCTAAGCGCCAAAGGTGGTCGAGTTGCTTTCCCGGGTAACCTAACTCCAATCGGCCCTGCTAAGAATTACGACGGAGAATATAAACTATGGCGGGGCATGGAATTGCCTTATACATCCGACGATGAGTATGATACCGATCTATAGATTTCCCCTTCGTTTTTTTTCTTGGGGTGCGCACACACTGTCATCGTATGTGGGAAACTTTTTGAGTTTAAACTTTTTGGGTATATATGTATTCGGCGTAAGTGAATGGTGCAAGTATTTTGGGTATACTCTTTTATGGTTTTCAGTCTCTTCTTTTATATATGTAGTCTCTTCTCATTTTGTAAAGAAGAAACTCTAAACTTTAATATACGGAGTATGTAGCTTCAGCAGGATTTAGCCCTGCTATTATATCACTTTGTTAGTATCATTTTAAAATAGTTGAGCTTTAATGCAAATTATCCATTGCTGTTAGGGTTGAATAGAGGGATTGGGATAGTTAAGAATATCATCGAAAAGTCTCCTCGATGGTAAGGATAACCCTGGGCTTAAATCTTGATTTGATTCTTCTGGTCAATGTGTAAGTTAATATGTACATAAGTTATCCAAACTGATTGGCTTAGGAATAAAAAAGTATAGTTAAGCTCAACTGCAAAATACGTTTGAATACTGAACTTATATAGACATCCAATATACATGTCTGTTCAAGACTCCTCATTTTCTACCAAAATGTAACGGAATTTCAAGAGATGCGTTTTTCCATCACAACATAGTTATATAGGGGCACTTAGAATGTCTTGAACTTTATATAGACATTCAATGGACGCAACCAATATACACGTCTGTTAAGTGAAATGCATGTACCCCTTCGGAAAAGAATACAACATTGCAGAAGATGAGAGTTCCATGACAAACGCGCTCATATTGGTCTGATGACTGGTTAATGTGTAGGTTAAGCCCAATTGCAAAATACGTCTGTGACAGATCCTAGGCCTGATCAGATTTATCTTGGGCTGTAACCTAAATTAAGCCCATCGGTGCTGTGTAAGTTCTAAACGATCTTATGGACTAGAGGTCATACCCGGATGCTCGAGCCTGGTTCATGCACCTAAATATTAGCTCGCGGACATGAGCCCCTGACCCGGTTCAGAGGTCCGTCCATTTTGTTTGTCACGTACCCTTAGATCGCGTGGCAATATAACCATATTTAGGCAGCTCAACTCTTATTGTCCTCGAGTGGCTATAGATGCTGGCTATGGACACCAACAAGTATGTAGAATTGGTGAGTGTCGAACTGAAACCTCCACATTGGACACGCAGAGTAAAAATTGATTTCTTCAAGTGTCTACTAACCCATATTTTGTCACTTTTCATCATTTTTGTCCCGGAGTAGCTACAGATGCCGGCTGTGGACACCCAACAATAATCTCGAATTGGAGAGTGTCGAATGAAAACCGACACGCTGAGCAAACAATTATTTCTTCAAGTGGCAATCTACCCATATTTTGGCACCTTACATCTTATTGTCCTGGTATGGCTATTGAGCTGTCTATGGACACTCAAGGAAATCTCTAGTTGGTAAGTGTCAATTGAAAACTCCCACAGTGGACACGCATATAAATTATCGAACATCTTGACGTTGCTATCTACTGGTAGATAGACACTGACAATGACAAACACAAGCTCAACGTGCCTTTATGATTCCCGAAGGCTACTGAATCAACAGCGTAGTTATATCTGAGCAAATGGACACTTGAAGAATTTATGGAATTGCTTTCACGTTGCTATTCAACAGTCATTCGACACTGCTTTGACAAACACATAGGAGAGTGACAATGTGGTCAGTAGTTGCGACGGTTGATAGCTCAATCCTTGCCAAGGATCCTGTAAGCAATCAAAACCGTCGTATAAAGGGGGAATACAGACACTACATTCACCCAGACGTGTTTATTGGACGTCATATCGCCACTTGATTCAAAAACCGTCACATGGCTCCATGAAAAAACCGTCTTAAATGCTCATTTGTGTACTAGTGAATTGATTATAGAGCTAGAGAGCATTACATTGCCTAGTGCTATATTGAGCAATAACAATACAAAACTGCACAATACTATATTGAGCAATGTAGTGCTAGTGTTATGGTGTCGAATCCCTTTCAGTTAAGGACAGAATCTCGTTTACCACCAGACTACATTACATTGCCTAGTGCTAGTGTCTATAAACTCAGCTACCCTATGAGAAATCTACCTACATTCCATCTGTTTATTGGTTGTTTGAAATTCTTCAACCAGAATTCTGGCTCTAGAATTTTGGCTCCATGTAATTTGGCACTTGAAGCAGGAGT
>JAJJMA010264914.1:0-12228 GCA_023529015.1 Papaver nudicaule | reverse complement strand
TGTTTCATCGGCGAAGGGAGTAGCTGCTACTGATTGTTCAGCCAAAGTGACACCGCGGCTGAAGTTCAGTTTGTTCAATATTCTCTGTTGTAAGTATCAACCTGACGACTAAACCTGAACATGCTTCGAAGCATTAGCAAGATGAAGTATTCTTATCAAGCCATTCTGCGCAGTTTTAACTCTAACTGATCCGTCCTGGCATCACTTGAATGACCTCGCCGAGATGATTGGTCTTGAAAAACAAATTTCCCAGCACATATGACGCCGTATGGTTATGCAAGTACCTAGGATTTTCAGCCATAAGTCAGATATGTAAAGTGTTAAATGATGAACTATAATGTTTTACTTTTGGACAGCGAATTGGAAATATCATGCTACTGTAAATGATGTTGTACCAGGCTAAAAAATATCTAGAACTATCTTTAGCGTATGTAAGTTTCTGATCCTACCATGAATATTCAGCTTATTAAAAGGGTGAAAGATGAAAATATGAGATTCTACTTAAGGTATTTGTACTATACTGGTTCTGATAATGAAAAAATTTATAAAAATTAAAAGCATATAGTTCAGAATTCTCCCCTCTGTGTTGTTCGTGGATGTTTGATCTCGGCAAACCTTTGGTACTTAGAGAACCTCACAATTGTAAACAAGCAAGCATTTTGTGCGAACCACTGGATATCGCTGTACTCCTTCCATGTCTCTCGACCCCTTTTGCCAAAGCACTTGAAAATTTCTTTTAGCTTGACACAGCAAGTAATTATGTGAACCTACTGAATGTTGTCAGCAACAGTGGTTATCAGATTTTGGGCTGAGTTAGCAAAGTATCGGCGAGCTGGCGATCAACGACACTCGATATTCCTCATCGTATTTCGCTACAACAACGGCGAAGTGTTTGCTGCTATTTAGTTTTTTGCCGTAGTATCTTGGAAGCATTTTCAATGGTCCTGAGAACTTGCTCGGAAATGGCTATTATGGCGAAGCACACTATTCCGTCACTGTTGATGTTAGTCAGTTAACCTTCTTGATATACCTGAAACTCATGTCCAAAGCCAGTAAAAGTTGCGACAGTTTCAATTCTGATACTATAGCATCTCTTTCATATTCTGTTTTAAATAATTCATTCAATATAAGCATCCTCCTAACATGGTCATGCCCAATGTCCTATGCAAAATGTTCAGACGTTACATTTCAGAGAGTTCCACGAAAGCTTGCTTCTACATAATCCTTAATTTCGATTTCTTTTGATCCACAGACATGCCGTAAAGAGTGACATCTAATAAACAATAAGCACCCAAAGAAAAGAACTACAAGACTGACTCCTATATGTGTTAGTGTGTATCATTTTTCGGCGCTATATGCATCTAAGTGGACAGAATAAATAACTAAGCAAAAATTTATAGTCTCAACAACTGCTCCGGCACGCACCAGACTGAAATTGGGAATTGAGTGAGGATTTACCAAATTAGATGCATGGACTTGTAATTCAATAAACGAAACCCCTCTATCGCTTTAAGGATGGATATGTACGTAAACTCAAATAGATCATTTATGCAGCTATGTGATACCAAAATAGATTAAAAGTATTTGAAAACATAGAGTTTAAGGTTCTCCCCTGTCCTTCTAGATGCTAGTAACTGACTGGAGGTGAAGGTGATGATTGAATCGGCGTGGACGGCGAGATGACTTGTTGGATATAGTCTGCGGTTCCTCTACAGGTGAATTGAATTACACTCTCTACAGGTGCTATTTCATCGCCGAAATGAAACTCTAATGTTGAAAATTTCATCGCCGATACGAGCATAAGAGAAATTCCACTTGGGTATTGCTGCGGGAAATCGAATTCATTTGGTGACTAGCCAGGAATAAAGAAAAAAATGTATCATGCCAGTAACTGACGGGTATCACCCATCATCAATTTTTTTTTTTTTTTTTTTTTTTTTTGAAAAGGCCAAATAGCCAGCAAAGAGGAAAAGAAAAACGTAAGAATGCTTCCCTTAGTTGAAACTTGGTTGATCTTGCTGAGTTATTTTGATGTAATCCGCAATTGCATCTCGGCGACCTTGACTGGCTTTACGACAAGCATAGCCTGCATCATTCAATTTTCCACTCCTAGCAAGTATAATCTGCCGTAGTCAAACACCCTGTCGGCGAAAGGGACTGTTGCTTTGAAAGCTCCATCGCCGATATGATATTGTAACTTTGAATGGGTGCAAGAGAAATTCCACCAGAGTGCCTTATGGTTTGGCAAATGAGATGTGAAAAGCATCAGCAACGATTCATTTTTGTGTTCATGGGAGAAGTCTCAAAATCAATCAGAAATCAGGATGAATCTAAGAACACTTCCCTTTATAGAGCTTTGCTTGTGCTTATCGCCGACATACTGTTTTCTTATCGCCGGCGATGTGAGCTACTCCCCTCCTCATTCGCTATGAGTTCAGCGACGTTGAAATAACTACTCGGCGAAGATGAATCACTGACCCCTGTCCGTTCTGCTAACTCCTAAAGTTATTGCTTTACTTGCTTTGCTGTTGGCTCCATCACTCGATGCACCGGCGACATGGATCTCAAATACTCATTGATTTTGCTGCAGGATCAAATCAATTAAGAGAATAATAGTGTGTCAAAATTGAAGAACCACTACGCCACAGGCCCGGATTTGTGACGTTTTATTTTTCGCATCTGCAACGTTTTTTGACGTTGCGCACGTGGCAACGTCAAATAACGTTGCGCAATTTTTTTTTTAACGTTGCTGTAAATAATTTTTTTTTATTTTTATTAGGCAACGGTGTGGCAACGTTGACTAACGTTGCAAATGCAGGGGCTAAATACGTCTTTTTACCGGAAATTAGATTTTCCGGATTTATATTTAGTTTTTTTCTTTTATCTTCATTTATTTCTTCTTCCTCTCTGCGTCTCTCTCATCTTCTTCTTCCTCAACCTCTGCGTTTTCTTCTCTCATCTTCTTCTTCTTCCACAACCAAAATCTTCCCCATTTCTCTTCTATATTTTTTTTCTTTTTCATCGAGTCGAGTTTCCGCAGCTATCTCTCCTCGTCTATCTCTATCGTCTGTTCTCTTCGTCTCTCAAAAGCTCAAAACCCGTCTGTTCGAGATCGATCTTTCAGATCTGAAAAACCTTAAATTAAAACCTTTTCAATCTTAACCTTTACATTCTTATCAAAACCCATGTACCAAAAATGTGGATCTATCAACTTGAAATTTTGTAACCCTAGAAAAACGATATCGTTCCTGAAATCTCAAAACAACCATCATCTGATTGTCCTTAAAGAAGTTATTGTTAGTACTGGAAAAGGAGAAGATGTTGTTCTCGAATGGGTCTTTCTGATTTGCGAAGTGGGTTTTGATTTAATTGTGAAATTTAAGGTTTCGATTTTGATTTTGAGTTAGGGTTTTTTAATTTTCGTTTTGATTTTGATGGTGAAATCCTTGTGCAGGATTATCCTTGTGAAATCCTTGTGCAGGATTTTTCACCATCATTTTGATTTCAGACGTTGCATCTGTATGTATACTGTTTCCAAATTTCAATCTCCAAATCTGGTATAGAAGTTATTACCTTTTTCAATTTTCTAGGGTTACAAAAATTGATTTGGTTTTTTTATTGTGATGGTTGTAGGGAGATGGAAAGTATCCGAAACCATCAAGTATGTTAACTGATATCACTTTGGGGAAACTCTAAAACCTTGGGCTAATCCTTGTGCAGGATTACAGTATAATTAAACATCGATTTTGCTTGGTCATTCAATTTTATACGTTTGGATTTTTCTGTTAATTTTGAATTTTACAGGGTGGTGGATGAAAGATCCTTAGTGATACCCAAATCTAATCTGCCGTCAGAGCTGAGATGTTCTCTTTGAATATCGATATTCAAAGAAGCTGTGATTATAACTAAGGGGTTTGCTTTTCGCTTGGCTCAATGCGAACTCAATACTTCAATAATGAGTTTGAAGTTTGGTTCTTAATTTATTCAATAGAGACTAGTTAATGGTTGTATGATTTTGTGAGTGTGGTTGGTGATTAAACTAGTTAGGAAGTAGTATCTGAAGGTTAAGTTTTTAATTTATCGTTAATGGTCTTTTGTAAGTGAGACTTTTATACAATCGTTATACTCTGGTGTGTTAGTGGTTGCATCTTAATGGATGTTACTTTGTAGAATTTCTCCATTTAGACCTACTTGCAATTATCATAACTTAGTCTTAGGGAGTCTAAACGTTTTAAGTTCCCGAGTGGTGTTGTTGAATTCCCCGCTTTCACTTATTTTGCAAAGCTTATTCCTGATTCAAAGAAGAAATGATTTCTTGCAGGCCAGCCGTTGAGAATTTGGGAAAAAAGCATTATCCTTCCATTGATACTAATGAACCGACTCTTCCTGCTGATTCGGGTTGGCAATGCAGGAAAGGACAGGGTGAGATTTTTCCAGGTTCTAGCTTATGGTACTACATTAATGGTTTATCGATTGAGGTTCAACTTTACATTTTCCTTAACCAATGGTGTAGCTTTATCTGTCAGTACGACACTCTCTGGACCCTTACTCAGTAGATTTGATATAGGCCTTGTTCTCTTAGACACCAAAAACCCAGAATGGGATGCAATCGTTTCATCTCACATTTTAGCTGAGGTAATTTCCCACCATCTTTGATTTAAAGAGATTCCTTCAATCTGTATGAGATGAAGCCGACTGGATTTTCTGAAACTAATCAGCAAGAAGAATCAGAAACGGGGAAGACTGATGAAGATTTAACAACTGTCTGGCCATTACCCATGCTTCAAAGGTAAAAACTTCTTGAAAGCATCTATTTTTTAATTTATCTAAAGGTAATTCTTTGGTAAAAAGTTTTAATAGATCCCAGATGGTGTGGGCCTCATGGGGAATGATCCAATGCTGATTTAGGTGGCATGGTCTTGCTTTATCCATTGTCTAGGTTGGTCGAATAAGTAGATCCTCACAATTAAGAAGCCCATTCTGAAATAATGTTTTCCTTCATGGATTGGTTGGAAAGCAAAATTGCATGTACATAGTTTTTGACAATGATTTGACATCGACCCTTGCCGGGATGTTTGCCAGTAATATTACAATACATGCTAGTATGCTACCAGCCTACCATTATGTACGTAAACGATAAATAGGGTATCCTAAAGAGTATCATCCCCCAAGAGTTCCAATTTCAGAGAAAATAGAAAAGGACAAGAAAACTATCCTGAAGAGTTCAACAGAGATTCTCGTATCTCGTAAAATTATTTCGTGTTGCCCATAGCAATTTGATTGGCTAAGTTTCTAGAGAAATCAGTACTTGTTGGCTTCTATTTGATGCAGTATACATGCAAATATGGAAATTCCTAGGTATGCCTTTCAGTTGATTCTTCTAATGATTAGAAAAACAGAAGTAGAAGTTGGAAAGAGATTATTATAATTAAACAGTATAATTAAACATCGTGCCGAAGACACAAGAAAAGTAAAGACACCATTTCATGTGCGGTGCTTGTTAGTATTAACTGGTTTGTGTTAGTAGATATTGACTGATTTGAGTGTGTTTTTCAGGGGTGTGATTGAAAGTGAGAATTCTGCTGATATTGACTGATATTGTCAGCAGAATTATCAGGTCTGTTGCTTGGATTGGCTACGAGGTAGCATACACTCCTTGTGCAGATTAGTATGTTCTTGAGAAATTCGGTGACACTATGTTTCCTGCCATTAACTTTATACACCTAAGATATGACCTTATAGTATGCTTCTTGGTTTCTGCATGATTTGATTTATTGTTGATACACTGTGAATGTGAACTGTTTCGCGTAATCCAGAATTGTTACTTTTCAGCTCTCATTTTAAATCAGTAAGTTTGGAATGAAGCTAAATTCTTGATGGTTTGAGTTTGTAGCATATGTGGCCCCTTTTGAAGAAGGGAGGGGGATCTGGGACTGATTGGGATGTTGCTGTTGTGGCCAACTTAAGCGCTAGGGTGGGTTCTAGGCGACAATGGCATTCATACCGAGATTTGAAGACAGCACTTAATCAGTGTAGGTTCCTCTACCTTTCATCAATGCATGTTCATTTGTTTTTTAGTTATTTTTGATTTGCATTGGGGTCTCACTACAAGAGGGTCTAAAGTATAGCATTAAAAAAATTCTTGAATGGCTCAAAATGTGTCTTCCGTTTTGTATTATGACATATTTACAATTAAGTTACCAATGCAGCATACGAGTAAAAAATCATCGAAAAGGTTCCAATAGGAAGGTACCTTACTCATAGCTAATTTTGCATCTGAGAATGCATTTCTCAGGTTGCAAATTGTTTATGTATATTTTCTTTTCTTTGTCTCTTTAGGTTTCCCTGCATGTGGACTCTGGAACTCTTATATCGGTTAGTCCTCGCAAGAAAGGTATGTGTTTTCCTTTTCTTAGTGTATAGTAAGCTTTTGTAATTCTTGAGGATGACAAATGCTTCCTGGAAGAACAAGTTCAAGCTATCACAAAACAGTTGGTACTTTACGTATGCTTGCTTAATTTGGTCAAAGTGGACAGGGCAGGTGCTGCAAAGGTATTGTGTTGGGATGCTAATTTATGTATGCTTGCTTTACTGGGGGCGATCAGCTTATGAACTTTGATAGATTTTTGTATTTGTATTTGTATAGATTTGTAATACATTTTTTTAATTTAAATACAGAATTTATTTATTTTGTAATTTTATTTTTTTTTAATTTTAATTAAAAAATCTGCAACGTTTATAGGCGTTGCTCTAAATAAAAAGTGCAACGGAAGTGACGTGTGGTGACGTCACTTACGTTGCTTATAACAAAAAGTGCAACGGAAGTGGTGACGTGTGGTGACGTCACTTACGTTGCTTCATTTATAAAAACGTTGCTTTAAATAAATTCTGCAACGTTACTTTCCGTTGCTTTAAATAAAAAGAGCAACGGAAGAAGCAACGGAAATTCCGTTGCTTTAATTAATTAAAGCAACGTTAATAGACGTCACGAAAAATTTGTGACGCCGTATTCGCAACGCTAATAGACGTTGCTTTAATTCTGCGCAACGTCTATAAGCGTTACAAACAGGCCCCTGTGGCGTAGTGAACCTCTACATACATCAGTAGAAAGGAATAACGAGAAGAGAGCCCTAAATCAGGCCAAAAATTATAATTTTTCCCAAAAATTTTATGTGTTTGAGTAAGTTTTACTAATTGTAAATCAGTTTCCAAAATTTGCTTTAAACGATGGTTTTAAGAAGAAAAATCGGGTCTTTATTGGAGAAACCAATTCTAGATCTGGATGCTAAACAATGTCGGACAAGCTTGCTCGGTGTTTGCTCCTGAGAGAAATTCTCAGATCAGGCTAAAGACGTAAGTTTTCTCAAAACAACAAAAAAAAAGATTTAAAGGGTTTGATGAGTGGACTATGCTAACTGTGGATCTACAATCAAAATGTATTCTGGATCGATTTTTAAAAGAAACAAAATCAGATTTTAAAGTGAAGGAGAACCCCTGTTTTTTTTTGCTTTATCAAAAGATCTCAAATCTAATTTGAGAGAACCCCTGGGTCGATGGCAAGGTTTTATCAAAAGATTTTGCTTTTGAATCTCAAATTTAAATGAAAATAAGAGGAAAGAGGAGAAGATTTGTTGTTTCGAAATGTGTCGCTGATGAGAAGTCTTCTGTTTTTATTGCAGCTGAAGATTCTTTCCGATCTAGTGCCGTTTCTCTCCTTTTCTGCTGCTGTTGAAATCGAAACTTTATTGTCTGGAAACTGCCTCTTTTTCTCTGATGGTGTAGATATCTTCAAACTCGTTTACTGATTTTCCAATTCAATACAGCCGTCGAAGTTTTTGTTGTCTGAAAATCACCTTTGGTTGACGAAAATACCCCTGGTGCTACTGAACCTACTGGATCTTGCTGGAACTCGGTGGATTTGATGCCAAAATTGTTGTTTCTTCATTCTTGAGCTTCTAGGACATGATTCAAACCTCTTCTAGCGCCAAAATGTAATTGCATAAAATACATCATGCAATTACACCCATTGATCTATTTATTCCTAGATCTAGATTCACACACATAAATGGATGAACATAAAAGTAAAGCACACATGAGACATTTTTAACGTGTTCGGAGCTTATCTAGCTTCCTACATCACGGATTCATTAGTAGAGATATTTGATAATCATACATAGGTTTTCTTGGTGTTCTTGAGGTGTTCTTGAGTAGGAGATGGTGGTAGAGAAGAAGATAGAGTCGAGAGAGAAAGGGAGTAGAGGCCTCCTTCTCACATTAGGGTTGTTTCCCTTTTATGTGAGGGTTACACGGCGAAGTTACATGATTACCCTTATTGGGAATCCTATGCAAGAGTTATTCTATGGTGTTTCACCTTCTTGGGAAGGCTAAGCTATAATCATCCTGATCTTGCGCCATGTAGCGGACATACTCCAAAGTCTCACAATAACAGTTTATTCTTTCTCGCCGACAAGCATATCGGCGAGTGGTTATATCCTCCGGCGAGCTAGTCTACTTCTGGATAAGGGTTGCTGACGCAGATCCCACTGAGTCAACAAGTCAACTCTGCTCATTCTGATATTCTCATAAATGCCCAACTACTGTACGGTCCTTTGTCGGTGACGTGTTCAATCTTGCTAATTACACTCCGCCCTTCTATTCTTCGCTGGTGAAGCCTCAGCGACCCTATACGCTAACCTCTTCATACCTAGTACTCGCCGGGGTCTTCTGTTGATGATTCTGTACTTCTCAGAGATAGTCTTCTTACGCAACTTCACCTTTAGGATGCTTTTATTTGTAGAAGGCACTTTCTACACTCACATTTTGCCCCTTTGCTTATGGATGGTTCGCAGAATAATCCTTAAGCAAAATCTTCTTGAAACGTCGTCTGGTGCAAGCGGAGTAAACAAGTAAAGTCTTCAAAGTAACTTGGCTGGATCTAATCTTGGTTTGGATGGATATGTCGGCGAGACAACTTGGGCGACTCTTCTATCTGCAGCGACAGCTTTGACATGGATTGACGTGCTAAAAACTTCGGTGCGTTGATATAAATTTAAGCGGATCTTCTGTCTTCAGCGGATGACCGTTGCTTGTTGAGAAGACTGATGCAGGAGAATCTGAGGAGTTTCTTCTTCGATAGGTTGGCAAGACTCGGCGATCGTGAACGTAGGCGAGGTACTGACTGTCTTGTAATCTTCAGCGGTATCTGTTGTTGAACATTTGTTGACGGAGATTTAGAAGTATTCGGCGATCCTTGCTTGAGGGTGAAGGCTTTGTCTGCTTCTTCAGCTAGAGGAGATATGAAAAAGTTCATAGATTCTGGTTGTGCTTTGGCGAGCTTCTTTGTTGTCATGGATCGTGATATAAACTGACTACTTGTGAATTTTGGAGTGGCATTTGCATATCGGCGAATTTCGTGAGTAACTGCTGGAAGAACTGAGCGGAAGAGCACAACATGCCTTTAAAATATATATATATATATTTGCCCCTGCTCTTGCGCGAGGTTCTGAAGCTCCGGGTTCCTCAGCTTGTAGTTGCCATGTTTGTTTCCTGCTTTCGCTATTATGCTTGCTTTGTGTTGATTTAGAATACCTGTATTCGTCAAGTGATGTCCTACAAACAAATCATAGAGAAATTAAAAAAGAAATTTTAGCTTTCTTGATATGTTTTACTTTGTATTTCCTATACATGGTTGCCCCTTTTTGCTTTGAGAAGTAAGAGATCGAAACTTTTTAAAGCAAAAACAAAACAAGATCTGTGCATTTTTCTATAATAAATTTGAACTTTTGACACTAAGTATGTGGCTCTGCCCTGTTACTCATGCTATGGGCCTTATAAAATGCTTTAGGAAATATCAATATCTTGAAATAACTCATGATATTGCGGTATGATATTCTGAGTTAGTGATACTTAGCTCTGCCGTGAAATGGCTATTGTTTGCTCATCGCTAAGTTCAGCGAGTAAAATAAGATTGAACTGCTGCCCCAGCGTGTGGAATAGGATTGAACCGCTGCCCCAGCGTGTAGTCACTAGTTCCACTTTGGCGAAAGTTCATGGTGATCAGCGTATAATTTCTTTCTAAGTCGGCTATCCCTTTGAATGAAGCTACATTTGTTACTCGAATTCTAAATTCAATGCATTAAGGCAAATTTAAAGGTAAAAGATAATATTGTCGACACAAATAGTAATGCGAACTTAGCGCTCGTGCCCCTGTCATGGTTAGTAACCCATAGGAGAAGTAGAAATGCATTTATAATGACATGTATATCACAATAGAGCGTGCAATGAGATATTTGTAAAATTTGTGATACTTCACTTGCTCGTCCGGCGTAGAGAAATAGTTTGGGCGGTTGCCCCTGAGTAATTTTGGGCGGTCGTCACCATAGCTATCAGTTGACATGCAACTGAACAAAATTTCTAACTTTCACTGAAGTCAGTGTGATAATATGCCAATTATTTAGAAATAAAGGTGGGGGGTGACTTAGCTGATTTGTAGGAGACATCTGAGTCCTTTGTAAGTCAGCACTGTGTGACTGTACCAAGCTGAGCTCCTCGGCGAATATCGTTGTAATCAGCTTCTTGCCTTCTTGAAAGTGGATGATATGACCTCGCTTTAATACCTCTGTAGATTCTTTTGAATTTTCTGCAGGTATAATTTATTCCAATGACTTGAAATCCAAGTTAGTTTTTCACAGTGTATAGTTAAAGTCATGGCGGGGTAATGCACACGCAATAATCATAGGCGATGGTTTTAGATCCATAATGAAGTTTCAAAGTCATAGTACGCCGATATAGAATTATTGGAGGACTTTTAGGACGATGCCCCTGAATGTGATGCCGTTGTAAGACTATGCTTGTGCCTCTGATTGGGCTGTCATGTTATGTAAATATTGGTGGTGATCTTTGACGAGATCCGTATGTAGCTTTAGCGAGTGACAATGTATTGTACATTGATTCTGTAAATGGAATATCCATTTTGGTGAGATATGGAGAATATTCTCTACATTCTCGGCGGAAGGCGATTGTGACAATTTTCGTTCGATTGCTTCGGCGAGCACAAGTCTTTTGCCTGCTAATTGGATATTATCCCATACAGTTTCCCAATGCCTTGAGAGTTTCCAATCTTTCTCTTCTTGCTTGTTATTCTTCATGTCCGCGGTATTTTAGGCTGCTTTATGCCTTTAGTGCTATCTTCTTTGTGAGTCCGAGCAATGAAAAGCTTAGCGCTGTGTCACTACAGAGAACTTGGCCTCTGTAGTTGTCTTCAAAGACTTAACTTGACATTGAGTGACGGCCTGGTCTTGTACAGCCAACAATTTCAACAACTGACGAACAGTTTCCCGGAGCGACAGGTTTAGACTCCAGCCGTAACCATTACTTGTGCCCGTCGGCGATCTAATATAAGTAGAATGGGTTGCCCTCATAGACTTTAATACACTATAGCTTCCGCCAGAGGTGATGCTATGGCGTAGACGGATTAGCACACCGCGGTGATCGCCGGTGTGATGCTACAGCGAAAGGGATCCTTATTTCCTTACAAACACTTACAGATCAACAAGTAACACGACTGGCCTTACACTAATTCCTGGGTCGGACTAACTCTTACAAGTAGGTGCGTTCACTCAATGCAAGCAAGCTTTCTTCATAAGAGATCTTGGCTCTTAGTTAATTTTATTGTTTGGGCATTATGCCTTTAAAGATGGCGCGTAGCCTTTGTACCTGATCAGGGTTTTTGTATGGCTTTGTTGCCTTGGGCATTCGTGCCTCTGTAAATGGCACTTGGCCTCACGATTGGACCTTTTTGGTCTGGAGCAATTAGCTCATATAATCGGCGAAGCTCATTAGCTTTTTCGTTTATGTGCTTTTATCGTGTAAGCGAACGGTTGATTTTCTTATCCGTGTTTAAAGACAAAAATATATTGAGAATATAGTGGAGAAATAATATTGCCCCATGGTTTAGCGATGAAGTATACCTTGGCACATAATAGCAAAATAAATTATGAAGTTCAAACTCGGCTGGGAATCTGCCCCAGCTACGCTCTTGAGTTGGGCGAGGTAGATTTCTAAATATACTTCAGCTTGACTTCAGCGGGATATGATCAGCGAGATATGCTTATTTGTTTGTCGCCGACATGGCCTTTGTCGAAGTAAACTGACTGATGCTCGTCAAGGTGGTAGCTTACTCAATTGATTTGACTTTTGCGATTTGTTCCACTAGGAGAAATAAGGTTG
>JAJJMA010264859.1:0-19640 GCA_023529015.1 Papaver nudicaule | reverse complement strand
TACCTTCTCTGTCATGTTCCTGGAATGAATGGGCCGACGATATCCACACCCCATTTGGCGAAGGGCCAAGGGCTTAATACTGAATTTAGGTTCGTTGCTGGTGCATGGATGCGTTTAGCAAATCTTTGGCAGGAGTCACATTTTTGAGAGATGTTTTTGGCGTCAGCATGCATGTATGGCCAATAGTATCCATGAGCCTTGGTTCGCTATGCGAGTGCTCGTGCACCACTGTGGGTTCCTGCTTCTCCGCTGTGTAGCTCTTTCATTAGTGCTATGCCATCTACTCGGTGGACGCACCTTAATAGTGGTCCCAAGAATGATTGTCGATGTAAGACCCCATCTATGAGTCGGTAGTTAGCGGATATACTGGTTACTTTGTGTGCTTCTAGTGGGTTGATTGGCAATTCCTTGTTCTCCAAGTATTTTCTTATGGGCACCCTCCAGTCGTCGTACTCTTCTTGAATGGCCATCACCAGCTCCCCTTCTTCAGCTGCTATTGATGATTTCTTTATTCTACCAATTTCGATGGAGATGATGTTTTGATCTGTCACCTTTGAGGCAATGGATGCCAAGGCGTCCGCATGCCTGTTATCCTTTCTGCAAATGTGTCGGATTTTGAGATGCGGTATTTTTGTCATGAGTCTTCTTGCTAATTTCTTGTATTTGGATAGCGAGTCATTGGATTGATAGCTTCCATCCAATTGTCGTACTACTAGTTGTGAGTCCGTCGTTATTCGTGCTTCCTGAGTCTCCATGCTGATCATGTGTTTTAAGGTATAAATCATCGCTTCATACTCGGTCTCATTATTAGTTGCTTCGAACTCCAACCGAAGTGCATACACTGTACGTCCTTCGGGTGAGGTGAAGACTATGCCCACTCCTCGGCCGTCGCTATTTACCGAACCGTCGATGAAGACTTCCCATCTCCGAGGATGGCACTGTTGTAGCAGGTCGTCAGGCCTTTCGTCGTCTTTGATTCCCAGGATTGGCTCTTCTTCGTAGTCTTCTTCAATTGGGAACTCAGCTAGGAAGTCTGCGATGATTTGTGATTTTAGTGTCGTTCTGATCTCGTAATTCACGTCATACTGTCCAATTTGAGCGTTCCATTTTGCAATTCTTCCTGCTGCCTGGAGGTTTTTCAGAACTGATTCAATTGGTGTTTTTGTTAGCACAATTATTTTGTGAGCCTGGAAGTATGTCCGAAGCTTTTGAGTTGCTACTACTAGCGCGAGGATCAATTGTTCCAACTTTGTGTAATTTTTCTCGGCCGGAAAAAGGGTCCTAGTGATGTAGTATACTGGCTTTTCTTCTTCTTTAGTTGTTACTAGTACTGCGCTGATGACATCTTTATTCGCGGCGATGTAGAGTTTCAAATTTTCATCTTTCTCTGGGCGCTGCAGGGCTGGCAAACTTGCTAAGTAATTTTTGATCCCCTGAAACGCGGCCTCCCTTTCATCTGTCCATATGAATTTCTCTCCCTTTTTCAGGATGCTAAAGAAGTCTTTACATCTGTCTGAGGATCGCACAATGAATCTGCTAAGAGCTGCCAATCTTCCGTTTAAAGCTTGTACGTCTTTTATAGTTGTTGGCGATGGCATTTCTGGGATTTCTTGTACTTTTAGCGGGTCCGCTTCGATACCTGTTTTTGTAACTATATATCCCAGAACTTTTCCAGAGGTCACCCCGAAGATGCATTTGGCTGGGTTGATCTTCATGTTGATTTGTCGCATTTTTTCCAGTATTTCTCGTAGATCTCTCATATGAGTGTCGGCTTGTTTACTCTTAATTATCATGTCGTCTACATATGCTTCGACGGTCTTTTTTAACCAAGGACGAAAGATATTCTCCATAGCCTTTTGGTACGTGGCACCGGCGTTCTTTAATCCAAATGGCATTCTTGTGTAACAATATAGTCCATTAGATGTTAAGAACGCCGTATGTTTCTGATCTTCTTCTGCTAAGGGAATCTGGTTGTAACCAGAGTAGCCATCCATGAAGCTTAATAGCTCATGGCCTGCTGTTGCGTCTACCATTTGGTCTATGCTGGGTAGAGGATGTGGATCTTTGGGGCACGCCTTGTTTAAATTGCTGAAATCGATGCATATGCGTACTCCTTTGTTTTTCTTTGGTACGATGACCATGTTTGAAATCCAGTCTGCATATTGTATTTTTTTTTTATAATTCTTGTTTCGATCATCTTGTTTAATTCGGCTTCAACCGTTGTTTGGTATATATCTGCTAACTTTCGCGGTCTCTGCTTGAATGGCCTCATTGATGGGTTTATATCTAGGTGATTGATGAGCGCATAAATATTACATATTTACACTCATATTTGCACTAGCAAGGCCTCGCTATTCAATTAATAATATTTCTTTAAGCAATTTACATGAAGATACAAGCAAATCCGATAATACGACAAGAAAGAAGAGAAAAGGGCGAAACCGTCATTTCAAGGGGCAACTGATATTCATAGCCACATAGTAGTTAAGGGGCAACCAGGTGGAGATCTCACTACAGGCACCCAAAACATGTTACTACTTAAGAGACAGTTCAGAAACAAAGAAGAAAAAGAAGATCTCAGAGGGATTCGAGCCCTTCACCTATAGCTGCGTTAGTGGGCTCCTGACCACTGTACTACGCAATCTTACGTGAACTTAATGAACGGGTTTGGTATTTATTATGGTTTAGCAGCTGAAATTCAAATTCAAAAGACAAGGACACACCAGTTGCTTTCTCCTGTTTGCGTCTCTCACTTTCTCGTTCGGTTCCTATCATGACTGAACCCAGACGGAAGTCAAGATTCAAACCCATTGGTTAGCCTAGGTCGCGAGGATATGCCAAGGGTTAGAGGAGTTTTACAGTAAGAATTTAGGGATGTTTGGATCAAGTTTGGGCTGAAAATTTAGCAAGAAAACAGGAGGAAAAAGATGAGGTTGCTGCCATTGATTGGGTATGGATTTGGACGAAATTAAGGGCTGGATTAAGAATTCAAGGCGGTTAGGAAACTTGGGTTGTCATCAAATTGGAAGACTTGAGCAAGAATTTAGAGATACATGGAGATTTTGTGCAAGATATGGACTGATTTTTGGCCTACAAAACAGCACCAAGTAGCCATGTTGTCGTCGATTTATAGAATGAACGGTGAAGATTAAATTGAGTTTGATTGTTGGCGTTTGTTTATGAATGTTCGGTGATTATCGAAAAGGAAATGGCAGGGCTCAATTCCTATATAAGGAGGCGTAGAAACAAGAAGAAAGGACCTCTCGGAGGCACAGAAAGTGCACCTCAACTGTTTGATAAAAGTTCTGAATGTTTTCTTCACATATTTTTATGGTTTTTGAGAAAGCCATAGGTTGCTAGTTCTCTTGTTAGGGTGAAAGGATGAAGTTGTAGAATGATTTTCTTGTGTTCTTGAACAATGGGTTTTTAATAAGTGCTTAAATTCATGTTTGTGTCTCTCTCAATGTTTTACTCCCTACATGATTTTTCATGTTCTATGCCAAGTATAGTCCATCGTTAGATTGTTAGAAGAACTCGTTGAACCTCAAAATAATTGTTTTATGAATTTCCTTTGACTAGTTATGCCAAGTATATCTAGTGCTTATAAATTCTATCTTAGGTTGAGAACAACAATTCTTTGCATCTTTTATGATACCTTTGTGATTGAATACAATTAAACCACCTGCAACGGATTCCAAAAACCTTAACGTTTTCACAACCTTGATTTCATCTTTATTGATTTCTCGCTCTCGTTTTGTATTCTATATATTTCTAAATTCTACAACAAGTATCTCAAACATTCTCTGTGGGATAACCCGTACTTGTCGTTGTCTACATCTTCGACACCGTGCACTTGCGGTATTAGAAGAGTCGGTTTTCCGACCGATCAGTGATGACATGCCAAGCTGGGGTCTATTCCTGGCATTTCACTCATTTTCCAAGCGAAGACGTCTGCATATTCCCTCATCAAACCCTCTAGTTCATCTCGCTGCTCTTTCGTCATCATTGTTTCGATTTTTACAATTTTTGGATCTTCGCTGGTTCCGATGTTTACGTCCTCGGTGGGTTCTGTTGCAGTAAAGTTCGGAGTGTCTTCATTCATGGCGCTGGGGTCCTTCGGTGCCTCCTTCGTGATTACTCATTTTTTGCCCTGTATTATTTGATTGATTTCGTCGCTAATTATTTTCTCCTTTTACTGCCTGTACCTTTCTCTTCGATTGCGCCTCGCATTTTTTCTTTGATCGATATCTTTCTCATGGCATGCTTTTGACTCCGAGCTCTCGCCTTTGATTTCTCCTATGCCTTCGGGAGTTGGAAATCTAAGTTTCTGATGCGGTGTAGAGGGTACTCCTAAGATCCCATGCAGCCATGGTCGCCCCAAGATAGCGTTGTATGGTGACTCGATGTCCAAGACACAGAAGGTTGTTTTCAGCTCCATCGATGCCACGTATACCGGTAGCGAGATGTCACCTTTTGGTTTTGATGCTCTTCCGTTAAATCCGTAGATCGTATAATTCGTGGGCACCAGTGGGGTATTTTGGAAATATTCCCTGTAAGCCGTTCCGAATAGTACATCTACTGAACTACCAGGATCAATCAATATTCCCGGCACTGTTTTCTTATTCATGTTTACTGTGATCACCAACGGGTTGTTGCTTGGACCATCTTCGGGAAGGTCTGCCGCTGAATAAGTGACTGGTTTTAGCTGCCATGGCTCGAATTTTCTCGCTTCGGCGACAATCATTATCTCCTTTCCATATTTGTCTCTTTTGTGGATTCTTCCCGAAATGCTGCTGCTTCGTGAGCTGATAGTTTCCCTTGGATGAATCATTAAATTGCAATAGGCGGTCTGTGCTGATACTTTGTTTTGTAGTTTTATTTTGATGACTTGCCCCGAGGATTCCACTCGCTGCTTCGGAGCCTGATCAGATTTCGAAGCCATTCTGGTTGTGACCTGTCAAAAGACAAAAAACCCGTGAGGTCCAAGGCGGCTACTGCAGTGTACTATGTCGGCCATGTAGGTCTGTACATTGCAACGGTTTTTATCGTGCGAGTTTTTAGCGTAGGTTGTATTTAGATATATCCCTAACTATATTTTTTGTCTTTTAGCCAAAACCATCTTTCTCAATGATTCCTGCATAAAAGTTTTATTTCCAAATGTAGCAGGCGCTTTGAAAACCCTAAAAATAGGTCTAAAAGATTTTTTCCATAATCGTTTTCTTATGGCCGATCTTAATTTTAAGGCATTTATGATGAAAATCAATTTCCATACTTGAAATGGACTTCATCATGTCAGGGTTTGAAACCCCTAGACGATGGCCTGACCATCTGATGATTTGCTCATAAAAACCCTTGAACATGCTAAAGCCTTTAAGGATCTTTAGACGTTTAAGATATTGGAGCGTTTTTAAAGAACAAGCTTTGAAGATGCTTGAAAGAATGAGAAAATCTATAAAAAATTTGAAAACCCGAAAAATCACAGGCAAACCCTAAGTTGTTTTAATCAGTCCCTGTTTCTAGCGCCAAACTGTATGAGTATAAAATCTGCATAGGTACATCATGTTCTATAGCCCTCAGATCTTACTCACACACACAGTTATTAAAACATGGTTCAAGGTACGAAGACCTCAAGAACAATACCGAAGATATATAAAAAGACAATAATCAATGGACTAAACGTATAAAGATTGTATTTCAGTGTTGCTACTACATGGATTATGATCCTAAGGAGCTAGAGGAGATACAGACCTAATCCCTCTCTCGCCACTTAGGTTACACCCAAAAGATTCCAACCCTTACAATGTTCTCCAGGCTCGCCTTATATAGGCCGGTGGTTTACAGCTAATAAGACAAGGGACTCAACCGTGGTGGTGTCAGTCCTTGTCGAGTAAGACGGTTCCTTCAGCGGTTCTCCGAAGATGGCTCTGGGGCTTCAGTCCTTTGGGGCGGGGCCCGAATCCCCCTCTTCTGATTCTCCCTTCGGCGCCCTCAGACTCACCTTTCCTTGGTTTGGTCCCGAGGCTTCGCTACTTCTTCCTTTGGCGTGGCATTGCCTCTTGGATCTCTGACACGTGTCCCGAGGGGTTTTACCCTCCACACTACCACCCTAAAGGAAGAGGAAGTGCCAAGGACGCCAACCTTGGAGGAACTAGTCAAGTGTCGAGACGATCTTCCGGAAAGACGGATCAAGACCCAAGTTGAAGTCTTGTCTCCACTCGAAACTCTAACCGCGAAACCCTCACGAGATTCACAAGCCAAAGGAACTCCCAGAACTGCTGCTAGTACGAACACCATTGCGATCCACGTCTAGGATGACGAGATGATCTCTACTCAAGTAGAACCTCAACACGAAGAGAGCCACAACTCGGATTTGTCGCTAAAAGACGATTTGAATAGACCACTCCAAAGCCCAGAGGAGGAGACGGCGCTACCTGTTCACCAGCACCGACAATCATGCCCACACAAGGTGTAGAGAGCCCCTCTCCCCAAGAGGGGAGCATCAACACCACCGAGTACTGAGCTCAGAAAATTCCCGGAGCCCCCCACTGGCAGAGCCTACAATTAGTACGACAACCTTGCCCAGCATTTGGAGCTCTGCGAAATGATCCTTGTCTACTGAGCCCTCCATGAAACTGCAAAAGACTTGCCTCGTCTGTACCAGCGCTACCGGAGAGGGCCAAACCCTTAAGAAGCGAAGAGGCTTGTAATACCAACGTCGACATCAACCTCATCAACGAGCAGTACAACAACAACTTACCTTCCGTGAGTACCATCACCGAAGGGAATAAGAGGAAGAGTCCAGATACAGAGGTGACACACCCAGAGCATACAACTTCAAGCTCGCTTTGGAAACTTCAGGTGACAGTATGGGTCGAAGCGGATCACCACACGAATCACGACGCCACAAACTACGACACCACGAGTGATGGCGCCACAAGTCACGGCGCTGCAACTATTAGAAAGGGGTAAATCAAGCTTGTAGTACCCATGGCAACAAAGGACTTACCAACAAACACTGAAGGGACAGACAAATCCGTCATCACTAAGAGAATGACGATGAGACATGGAGAATTCCAGAGTTACCACTGTAGCCAGCCAGGAACTCCAGGGTTTGGACTCTCAAGACAAACCTGAACACAAGCATGTCCGACAATCCAACTCTGCCACTCGATCGAGAGAAACCCCCTGGAGAACCAAGAGGAGGAGGCGCATCTCTATCTCGTCCACACCAACCTCCCTATCCAAAAGACCCCTCTCTCATGGGATGCTCCTCACTGGAGGAAGTTCAGGCTTCAAACTATCGAAGCCGCAGGGTGATCAACCACAACCATCCCTGTCTTGCTAGAGAAAGATCCAAGCAGTAAGGATTGAAGAAACTCGTGATAACAGGAGACGCGTTAACAAACCAGACAACAGGGTATTGACACAATACAAGTCAAAGGGTCCCGAACAAGAATGTGACTCAAGCACAAGATGCAGATCTGCAACAACAACCGTGAGGAGTTCGAGGACTGAAGCCTATACAGGATTCCCAGACTCATCATCTTCGACGAAGTACTGGAGCTATTAGACGTCTGAATAAGGATGAAACAACCGGATTACCCCGACCCGATGATTCTCAACAACTAGAGAGAACGCTCTGCCTACTCATTTTCGAAAGGCCAATACACATGTGTCTGCACGAGGGAAGGCGAACCGAACGAGAGACGCTGATAAGATATCAGAAAACATGGCTGGGGACTCCTCGCCACCGCCGCTCTTCACTCCACCAAGTACCGATAGCAATACCGGCTGCCACGACCCAATTAGTGGTGAAATTTTATCAAAGGAAACGTGAAGTACAACAGATGCTCCCTTGTCTCTACCAAAGCGCTTCATCATCATGGAAGAGCCAACTCGAGCAGAGATATCCATACAACATGGGACTACCCGCTACGGATTTCTCGAAGGAAGGGAGACCCAAGAGAAGAACTCTAATCAACACCGACATCACTACCGACGCCTTTACAGAAGCCTCAAAGCCACCAGGATTCATATCTTCGCAGGATCCTCCTGGTAACAACACCACCAAGTCTTCGTCTTTCGAGCAAGAAGTATCATGGTGGTGGCGCTCCTCTCCGCTATCACTAGCAACGAGTCTCCGACATCCTTCGGTGGCAACCCAGGTTCAAAAAGATGACAGAATGGAGTACTCCAAGCGCAAGGACTTCAAAAGATGTGCCAATAGACGGAGAATGGGAAAGACTTCCTACGTGTTCACTTAAGGTTTTACCACAACATGCTAGAAGAAACAATCATCTCTACGGAATCAGAGTTAAAACTTCTGGAGCAAGCGATGTGCGAGCAAGAATATTGATACGGGGATTAAAGGTATTTGTCTCACTAGTCCTTCACAAGTTTCAAATTCTAGAATACCTTCCACCACGAAATATTCCCATAGCCTCACACCTTCCACCAAGACTATCTCCGTGACTCCGCATTCGCGGAACCATGAAACACCTTTACAATAAAATCCCACAGTGCTACAAAACTACCTTACCCAGAAGATATCTCTTACAACAAAAAGTTCACCTAACCTTAGCCCCACAGGATGTTCCCAATACTGTATGCCTCTGTGACTCCACAAGAATGCTCTCCCAACCTTCATTAACCCTCTGGATCAACGCCAGTACCTACAACCTCAACGCTAGTTATCAAACAAAGACTATAAACCATCTTGTAGAGAAGTTACTTTATTTTGAACCTCCATGGAGCAAACCTACCCTGAAGACAAGCAAAAGCGTGCTCGCGACTACATACCAAGTTCGATGAACAACGACCCTCACGAAAACGATAAGCGCGGAAGATTGGTAAAATATCTGAAGGTGATTTTTAGACAACATCTTCCTACAGGTGTATACTGATGCGTGTAAAAATTTCGTGGCGATCCAATCCGTGGATCAAGAGATATGGCGCAAACATTACAGTACACCGAAATAAGTGGACAGAACTTACATACGAAACCAAAACAGTTGCTGCAGGAAGATCGTGAGGAGTTCTTGGGTAAAATTTATACACAAACTCCGTTTTAATGTCTAAAACCTTGTGGTAAAATTTCATACAATAAATCCATGTGGTTTGAGAAATATGGCGTGAACATTGGGGAAAAGAAGAGCTGTCAGAATTTCCTGCGCCAACAACTTTTGTCGCACAGAAACAACAGGTTTGAGAAATCCACAAGGGATTTTGGAAAGATTTTCGGACACAATCTTTCTCTGTATGTCTCCCAGCACATACTAAAATTTCATACCAATCCAGAAAGGGGATTGAGAAATACGACACAAACATTACAGCACACGCGAGACGCGCAATCAGGAATCATGTGCAAGACCACGTCAAGTACTGCGGAAAATCTACGAGGAGCCTCGAAGAATTTTTTGGACACAATACTTCCCTGGATGTCTACTACCATGTGTAAAAATTTCGTTATGATACAACCAGTGAGTCAATATATATGACACAAACATCAGGAGACACGCAAGACGCGAACTGTCAGAATTTATAACGAATAGGCTACGGTGCAAAGCTCATAGCGCCAGCATCCACGACACTACCAAGTCAATGGCGCGACACCTCATGGCGCCACATCTCATGGAGCAACACCTCATGACGCCAACATCCTCCTAGGACTTCACTACTCAGTAAAGACGGCGAGGTAAACATCTCTATCAAGTAGTTCGCCTATTTTGACTCCAACACCCTCCTCAACGACTGGGGACTTGGCGCAATCATCGTGCTTTGGGGGGGGAAGTCTCTATAAAGGGGATACCGAGACAGGAAGACACATGTTCTAGGCCAAAACAGGAGACGGTCAAATCTACACCAAGTAAAAGAATACAATCGACTCCCCTGGTATCTCTCTACTGACTGCTGCTGCCAGTTACCACTGGATTGGTCATTGTTTCGTAAAGCATCGGTGCTCCACCTCACTCAACACTACGGATTCAGGAAAGTACGCCACCCGAGATTACACCAAAGACGCTTCTCCGGAAATCAGCTGATTGCGGAACCACCGCCAAATGGAGACGGTCAGGGGGGAAACAAGGACCTGATCACGACAACGAAGGGAGGAGGAAAAGTTCTTTGCTAAAACGGGTAAAACCTCTCCCTTATTTTTATTTTCTTGGCTAAGACCTAGCCTATATATGTACTCACATACATGACACTGGGGACCTCACTAAGCATAGTGTCCCATTCTCTAGAAAATTCACGGCGCCGCAAGAGCTTGTGGCGCCACAAAGGTCGTGGCCCATGAAACCTATGGCGCCACGAATAACTTGAAAAAAAATAAAATAATAATAATTAGGGTTTCGCGCCATGGCCACGGCGCCACGGCCACACCCATACGCCCACTTAGCTTTCGTGGCGCCATGGCCATGATGTTGTGACCATGGCCCCTTGCTTGCCTCGGCCATTGTGGTGCCAACTACGGCACCACCCATCTCGTCCCCCTAACACCTAAAAAAAAAAGAGAGAGAGAGAGGCTTCATCCAACTACACTTGCATGTTTTCACACGCATAGTCTCATTCTCAGCTTTACATCATAACTATAGTTCACATTAGAATATTAGCTCGATATAATCTCTACCAGCATTGAATAGAAAGCCTTGAGAAAATTGAGGTTGCCATCACCAACCGAGTGCTTAGTATGAAACATTATTGTTCCACACTAACCAGGGGACTTTCTGTAGATGGTGAAAAAAAGAGAGAAGGACAAGATTGTAAAACCACTCTCTAACCACGCCTTACCTAAAGGCAATTGCCTATTCATGCACATCTCTATAGCTCAGAATGCAACCCATTCTACGAGCTGAATAAAATCTCTATGAGTTCTCTCTTATAACTCCCGGTGGAGAGGATGATATCATAGTGCAGTACTGATAATCTCACCAGCACATTAAACCCATTAATCTGCTTCATGTCGACATCGCCTCGAATTCCTCGACATCAGAACCAGATCGCTTAATGGTACATGGTGAAGAGTTAATAGAGACGCATCCTCATGGATTTCCTCTTAAAAATACGACTCAACATCCGAGTCTTAATGAAAATCTCAGGAATATTGAAGCTCTAGGCATGTCCAGAGCTCTCTGAGAAGCATACAACAGCCTAAACATGCTTAAAAACACCACACCCTAAGCTCAGGATGGTCTAATATACCATGGATAAGCGCGCCATGACTTCAAGCACACTGTAGCCCAAACACATGCATAAGCCATAGCGCCAGTGCATGCATAGGCACGCATGCACCATAACACAAGTGCGCAAATACGCCGCAATCAAGTTGGCCTTGGCCTCCTGGGCCCATGGCGCCATGAAACCATGGCGCCACAACTTCTGGCCTTGGCCAACGGCCAAGGCCACTCCTACACACCCACTATGCGTGTCTCTAAAGGTGCCACACACACGTTGGCCACAGAGTCATAGCCACGCAAGCCTACTCAAGCTCAACACAACCATGCAACATCTGCATACCACTCGAGATATCAAAACATCACACGGGGGGATAACTTTAGGGGTATTGGTCTGGCGGTCTACGGCAGTTAGGAAGAAACTGATGGAGATGATGGGCAACTATACGAAGATGGCGCGAGTGGACATGTTCTACACAACTCAGGCAGTTACAGAAACAACCTCATGTTCTCCACTCCTCCACTCTTGCACGACTCCCACCTTCTCTATCGAGAGATTATGGTGAGTTCAATACTATAAATAGAGGCTCCCTCTATCTTCCAAGCGGAACATCTTTTCCAGAACCTCAGAGCAAAAACACCTGAGTAACTCGGTACACTTCTAGCCTTGGAGATCTCCAGTCACTCCCACGACAGAGATCTTGAACTCTCACACCCAGAAACACATCCTCAACCTGATCTCAAGTTTCCTTCACTGTTTCCCTCCCTAGACCAACCTCATCCTCTCTGTGACCGAAGCAAGATGGGAACGGCCATTGACTTGGTTTAGGCTCGTCTTGTTCGACTTTGATCTCGAGCACTACGAAAGTACCCAGAGACGGTGCATTGTTTTCCAGGTAAAAACACAGGGAAGGGATCATATTACCTCATAAACATGCAGGGAGACACTTTGCAACACCCATGGAACACCCGGTACATTAAGAAGTACTACCCATAAGACAAAGGAGGAGCAGGAGTTACCAGTCAGAAATTCCACCACTCATCTTACGATACTTTCCACGAAGGACGCTATGGCGTAGTATATTAATAAAATGTTTTTTTTTTACTCCGAAGGTGACAAAAATATAAAAAATAAAAAAAAAGTAACAGCGATGTAAGTGCAATAATATTTTTGCCAGCAGCCTAAGCGCAATAATATGTTTGCCATGACAGGCGTATACCTGCTGATCACAGGTCATCTCTAGGATCCTCATTAATATGTATGAGGTGATGCGTAAGAATCCCAATGATAGAGATAACTCGAACGTCGCCCCTAGCGGGAGAATCCTTCTCCCGGGTTAATGTCCTAAATCATCCCCTGGCCAAGGATGGTTGAAAGATAATGCTTAACCCAAAAAGGTTGAAATGCCTGAAAAAGTAGACACTAGGAGGAAGATCTCATGATCACCAAGGTTACCATTCGGATATATCCGATAACAATTAGACACTAGGAGGAAGATCTCATGATCACCAAGGTTACCATTCGGATATATCCGATCACAATTAGACACTAGGAGGAAGATCTCATGATCACCAAGGTTACCATTCGGATATATTCGATTACAAAATGTTACAAGCAACGAAGGACAGGTACACGAAGGCAAGAAATGGCCAGAAATTCACCCAACATGTCAAAATGCAGGTGTAAACAGGGAATTCCGAATAATTTCTTCCGCAAGAAAGGGCAACTAAGGGAGATCCATCCTCGGAAAAGCAATGTCAGGGAAGTAGCACTCGGCTTCAGCAAAAGCTTTGTTCACGGTAATTGCAGCAGAACAAGCGTAGGTGAGACTCAGTTCTTCCGTTTGAGAAGCCACAGCAGCGGCTACCTTAGCGTCAAAATCATGAAGTTGGGATTTCAAGAGGGCAGCTTCGGCAACCGAAGTTTCTTCACGAGCCTTAGATTCCTCAGCAACACGCCTATACTCTTCCATCAACAACGTAACGGCATTAAGTTCGGACTTTAACTCTGAAACCCGGTCATCAAAAATGGACATTTGTGGACCCAAAGGAGGATTAAGATCTTTTAAGAAGAACGAAGACCAGTCCACGGGCTTTACGACAGCAAAGGACAAGGGGGAGACGTGAGTAGCAGATTTCACCACTGATTCAAGCAGACCAGACGAAGAAGGGATGCAAACCTTGGCGGAGCAAGACAAAAGCTCAGCCGTATTTTTTACGTCAACTTGTGTTTCCAGAGCAGAAGAAAACTCAGGATACTGGTTGTCCTGCAGATCAGCGTCATCAGTAATATCCACAACTGCAGGGGCAGGCAAGCAACTTCGAGCAGGAACGTTATCATCACTATGGGGACCAGAGGAAACATATTCGGACATATCTTCAACACCCGCACTCACCCTAGAAGCAAAAGACTCCTCGGGTTCACCTGCTCCGGTCACAGATTTTACTTCGGCCTTTGATTTCTTCCTAGCAGCAGGCTGAAAAAACGCGAAATCATTTGTTTAAGGCACGGGCAAAGGGGGACAACTACATATGCACAAAGATAGGATATCAATTACCCATACCTTCGACAACGAAGTAACGCTAACTGGTTTGTTGTCAATATTTTTCACTAACCCAGCACCAACCTTTCTCTTTCGAGTACAAGTATTGTCACTAACACTAGGTGAAGGTACACTAGCCCTCAGGGACTGGTAATCAGGAGAAAAGCAAACTATCAGAAAAACTCTTAACAGGAAACCAAAGAACAAAAGCAGAAATACATACACGCGAAGGAGTAGGGTTAAAGCGCCAGGCAACAAAGGTTCGATAGCGCGGAGGAAGATCTTTCATCAAACGAGGAAGAAAAAAGCCAGGTTCGGACCGAGATTTCCTAAAACCAGCAACCCACGGACAAGTGACACGAAGAGGAGTACGCATCCATCGGTGGTCACGACTAAGACGAAGCCTTTGATCAGCAGGGAAAGGAAGACTAACGGTCCCAGGGATAACTAGCAAGTCAGGATCATCACAATCATCTAGGAAAAGAGGGACCTTGTCACGGATTCGCTTAGCAGAAGGGGCAAATCGATGAGGTCCAAACGACCAAGGCACCACGTTAGAGCTCTGAACAGAGTCCCCCCATGTCAAGTTGAAGTTTTGAGGAGTATAATCCTCTCGGCGAACCATTGCTAAAGAAAAAGGGTCATAACATCTCATGCGAGTATGACCTTGAGCCCGAAGCCAGCACTCATACAATAGGCGGAAAAAATCACCAGTATACTGCTGTATGCCACGAAGTTGCTGACACAAAGAGGGATTGTCCCGGTCAACGAAAACGTCAATAAATAATGTATCATCAGGATCGTACAAAGGAAGGACGAGACGAGCAGCTAACTGACCAACGGACATGAGTAAAGAATTCTCATCATAAGGAAAATTCCTAATCATATCCTTGATCAGAACGTCTACATCACCATCAAAGAAGGAAACATCGAAATGGGTCAAACCAAAAGATTCTTTTATTTTGGCAAGACTCCAATGGCGATAACTGTCATCATCAGAAGGACGTAGGCGACGCAGTTCGTAGTTAAGCTCTCTATCCACTTTAGCAGGAACAAGACCGTCACCAACAATGGGGATATTCTTTTTAACATCACCAGAAGAACTCGAGAGACGAGGAAAAGCCTGCAACGAAGAAGGAGTAGCTGAAGATATACTTGAATTCGTGCTAGCATTCTTCGACTTCTTGAAAGAAGATCTCGACTTAAAACTGGAAGGTTTCCGTGTCATCACGGTTTGAAGAAAGTTTGAGACAAAAGGAGGAAAAATGAAGAACCAAGGATTAAAAGATGAAGAAAGGAACATGCAGGAGGGAAGTTAGAACTGAAGAAGATAAAGATCACGGCCTCAAATCCATCATTTATATAAAATCACAAAAAATACAAACTCCTACAAAACCACGAAAAGGCGTGAAAGAAGGGTCCACTATTATTTGAAAATGGCGGCATAGGCGGAGGTTTTCTTCCATTATTGCCCCTATCAAGAACTGAAAGTAAAGGAGCAAATTGTTAATGCACAATTTCGGATGGACACGTGGCGCCATCTCCGGAGGTTACGTATGGAGGCAACGAGAACTGCGAAGGATAAAGTCATACCTCAGAAAAGCAACCTCTCATCACGAGATGATGAAATCCAAGGGAGGAGATCGAAGGATCATCAACCTAGGATACTAGGAGGAGAAAGACACGTTAAGGAGTAGTCACACCGCATTTAATGTTGTTGACAGCAGGACAGAAGTTGTCTGTCAATTGAGGATTGGTCCAGACAACTATGGAGAGCAGAAACCTCGACCAATGAGGAGCCAACAACATATGAATACAGCAGGATCCTCCACATATTAGTACGACGGGCTGAGATTGGATAAGAGAGGCGGTCACCGAAGATGGACGATCCAGCCGAGGAACATCAGAAGATTGAAGCAACCAAGGGTAGTAAAGAGCGAAGCCCCTGAGAGTACTATAAATATCCCCCCCTCATCAGCAGTTTGAGGGGTCGCAGAATTTGGGAAAGGATAGCTAGGAGTGAGAATACTTGGATGAACATTCTCCAGATTCCATTTGGCCTCTATCCATTAACAAATCGAAGTGACTTATAGTGTAATCCATAGAAAGCTTTATTGATTTGATATAATAGAACATCGATTTTACCCCCGAGGACGTAGGCACGAGCTGCTGAACCTCGTTAAATTGTTGTGTTGATTATTGTTTCAGTTTTATCTGTTGTAATTAACTTTGTCGACGATTGTCTTCAAAGTAATATCTTGATTGCCGTCTGTAGCCAACTTGGATCATAATAACCTACGATAATACGTTCAAACTCACGAACTAATCTCCGGTTGTTAACGAACAAAGGCCACTAACGACTTAAACAATCGAACCTCTAACAATTTTTACTTGAAGTATGATTATGGGAAAAAGTATCAACATATTCACTCAAAGGTTATGAATCAACAAACTTGCAATTACTTCAATTATGTAGATCAGAGACAATATAATGCGGAAGGGAAAAGTAATGCAAGACACCAGAATTTTGTTAACGAGGAAACTGCAAACCAGCAGAAAAACCCCGGGACCTCGTCCATATGTGAACACCCTCAGTATTAACGGAATACAGACGCTAGCCTACTCTCAGACTTCGGACATGAATGTATCGAGACTGAATTAACCCTACAAGCAATTTAGCTACCAATGTGCTCCTAGGTCTCTTGGCTCCCGCAGAAACCTACGTACTTGATTCCCCTAGCTGACGTCCTTTACAGGCCTAGGAGTTGATACACTTCCCTTCGTGAAGACTAGCACTACCCTGCCTCTAACAGGACGCCTAAAAGTATCCAAGTAATTAAACAAAAATACGATTGTGATTTCCTTTAGATTTAAAGTCAAGGTTAATGGAAATCGGTTTTACTGAATAGGGCTTATTGATCTAGCTTAAACAGATTTATCTCCTAACGCTTGACGAACTTAGTATGAAACCTAGTTCGTGAATTTGCGTTACGGTTGTTCTATGGTTTATGATACAAGATCTACCTTACGAAGTTTCTATCAAATCTTGGTCGTGATAAGATTGAAATAATTCAATCGACCCAAGATACATGATCAGGAATCTGACTTCCGACCTGTGCTTCACGATCCTCAAGCGAAGTCTTTTCAATAGTCGTAGTCCAAAAGGACTTCGAGATGACGACCAACCTTTATGCAAGGATACACTGATGTGTAGAGGATTGAGATTGTATCTTGCAGAAGGTCATTTATTTATAGTGATCACCATGGGAGGCTTTGCTTAAAAGTTAAGCAACCTTGAGTAGGGCTCAAGTAAGTTCCGGAACTAAAAGTCCATAGCTTGAATACCTATTTTCAGTCTTCTTCTAACTTTTGACTAGGCCATTAGTTAAAGAGGACTCAACTTGATTGAAGGTTTGTGACTTCTGGTCCAAAACATGTTTGAACATCGCGTGGATTAAGTAGTTGAATTCCATGGGCTAAGTAATGACAAGTCCGTGAACTAATCATTCCAGAACCGAAAACTCCATAATATAGTTGAGAGTTTTCCATGGATTATGTACGCGTTCACAGAGCTGTCTATTGGAGTTCAGGAGAAACCTTGAACTCGTATGTACGCGTTCATACAGACTCACTCGTTCTCAGGAATGCCTTGTGTAACATATGTAGGCGTTCATGTACGCGTTCACTGTTGAGGTCATTTCATGAGACTATTCAACTTACTCTACCTATACATATTATCACGGTTGTGACAAATGCAAAGGCGAAGAATCCTAGATTAACTTCGGATCTTATAAACAACATCATAGACTATGGATATGATAGAATGGTAAGTACGAAATATGGAAAGGAAAAACCTTTCTAACCTTTAGCGAGGACGTTATGATTTATCAAGTAGTAAGCTCTGGTCTTCGTCTTCAATGGTCTTCGTCTCGATTACCTAAATCTATCCTAGTCCGAGTGGTAGAGTAAACTTATCAAGGATTGTGTTTTTGTCATCTAAACTTGACAACTGACTTGAGGTAGCAACATCAGTGGGTTCAACCGAGCAATGCTCTAACAGATAGTCCTCGTGACGGGCTGTGAGGCAACTCTTGCATAAGACAGTAAATGACGTTTGTTTGCGTAAGGGAGTACATGTGCGTGACCACTTTGCTGTGGTTGGAGGCGTAGGAATACTGAGGGGAAATCTTTGTGACTAATAGTCGTATTAGGGTCATATTGTCTGCACCAGCTAGTCCGAAGTCTGAGAGTAGGTGTGTTGGCGGCTTAATTCTTAAGAGTATTCAAACTGGACGAGGTCCCCGGGTTTTTCTACGAGTTTGTAGTTTCCTCGTTAACAAAAATCTTGTGTGCACTTTACTTTATTTCCGCGTTATTTGATTTATCATTTATAATTAAAGTATAGTACTTGGTTGTTGACATAGCCTTTCGGATTCTTGTATTGACTCCCTTGTGTGAATCAATCAGATCCGAAGGAGATCTTGTTCTTGAGTTCTTGAATACATGAACCGTTCAAGGTTTGACTTATAGGTGGACTAAAATAAAAGATTGGTGGTGTACTCGGTACCCTCGTCTTTTCAATTGGTATCAGAGCAGGCAAACACCTTAAGATCTAACAATCTGTGTTTGGCTCGATCCAACCTATAAGAAAAAACATGAATATGAACTATGATTCTTATCACGTCAACTTACCTCCAAGATTTGATGGAATAAACTTTCAACAATGGAAACACCTTATGGAAGTATATCTCAGGACTCTCAATTTTGAGGTATGGTTGCCCATTGTTGTCGGTTATATCCCTCACGTTAACGACACTACTCTTGAACAAAAAACTCTAGCTGAATATACGTATGATGAAAGAAGTATGGCACGCAACAATGCTATAGGTCTTAATACCATCCTACGTGATGTTCATTGTGATGCTCTTAGTCATATTATCGCCTGTAAAAGCTCACATGATGCATGGGCTACACTTAACACACTCTACGAACAAGTATCATATGACTATGATACTATCCTTCCATGATTCTGTGTATTCTCTTGAGGAAACCTCTTAGATGCGCCTACCATTTACCATATTAAGCTTAATTAACAAATATCAGCGGTCAAATTGGGTTCTATGATTATTTCCAAATTTCAACACCTATGAAAATTCATCTATTTAGGTTTTGAGCAACCAAGCAGTTTCTAATACTTCTGTGTATTCTCTTGTGGAAACCTTTTAGATGCGCCTACCATTTACCATATTAAGCTTAGTTGACAAATATCAGCGGTCAAATTGGGTTCTATGATTATTTATAAATTTCAACACCTATGAGAATTCTTCTATTTAGGTTTTGAGCAACCAAGCAGTTTCTAATACTTCTGTGTATTCTCTTGAGGAAACCTCTTTGATGCGCCTACCATTTACCATATAAAGCTTAATTGACAAATATCAGCGGTCAAATTGGGATCTGTGATTATTTCCAAATTTAAACACCTATGAGAATTCTTCTATTAAGGTTTTGAGCAACCAAGCAGTTTCTAATACTTCTGTGTATAATATGAAGGAAACCTCTGAGATGCGCCTACCATTTAACATATTAAGCTTATTTGACAATTATCAGCCGTCACATTGGGTTTTATGATTATTTTCAAATTTCAACACCTATGAGAATTCGTCTATTAAGGTTTTGAACAACCAAGCAGTTTCTAATACTTCTGTGCATTCTCTTGAGGAAACCTTTTAGATGCGCCTACCAATTACCATATTAAGCTTAGTTGACAAATATCAGCGGTCAAATTGGGTTCTTTGATTATTTCCAAATTTCAACACCTATGAGAATTCTTCTATTAAGGTTTTCAGCAACCAAGCAGTTTCTAATAGTTATGTGTATAATCTTGAGGAAACCTCTTAGATGCGCCTACCATTTACCATATTAAGCT
>JAJJMA010264825.1:0-10737 GCA_023529015.1 Papaver nudicaule | reverse complement strand
AAGAAACCCAGGCCATCTCCCGCCGAGATAGCTGAAGAGCTTCGCCGACTTGCCTCGGAGAACCTTCCTCCTCCACCAGTTTCTTCTCAAGATAAGGAGACTGCTCCTGGCAAGGAAATCCTTGAGACAGCCGTCGAGCAATCTACCAAGGGTAATTCCAACATGCTCGTCGATGAGCCTTTAAAGGATAATTCTGGTATGTTTACCGATCAGTCTGTAAAGGATGGTTCTACCAATCTTCCCCTTACTGGAGATGTTGAAGACATGAATCAAGACCCTGATACACGTCCCATAGGAGGTGATCATCTTGAGGTGGATCTGGACATGCTTAACATATCCGATAGTCAAGATACTTCCAAACCATCTTCTTCTTCCAAGAATCCCAAGATACCTTCTGTTCCTTACGTTCCTGCTGCCTCAGCACTTGAGCCGCATCTCGCCGGCTTAGTTGTTCTTGACAGGTTGCCTCGGCATCCCCTTACTCCTCAAACCACTAGCGGCCCTGGAAGCTTGCAAGTGACTGCACCTAACATGCTCGCCGAAGCTTTTGACAAGCTCAGTGTGGCGGATGACTGCACAGACCATGAGTACTTTGAAACATTGGCACAGTACAGTCGTCCTGGATTTGTTCATCATCCCAATTTCTATAACGCTGCAGCTGTCATCCCCTATCAGGAGCACTTTAATCTTTTCAACATGGTGAGAGTCTTTTTGAAGTATTTCATCTCTTCCAGCTCTATTGTTGTTGGATACTTATGCTTATTCTTTCTTATTTCAGCACTTTCATCACTGCCTGAGTGTTGCCTCAGCCAATGAGGGTCTTAGCCGTGAGATCATTAATCTCAAGAATCAGAATAGTCAGCTGGCTCATGATGCCTTGGTGCGTGGCCAAGAGGTTGAAAGGTTAAAGAAGGATGCCCGAGAGCGAAGTCTGACAGTTACAACTCAACAAAGTAAGTTATCTCCATGTCTCTTTCTGCTATGTTATTCTTATTTCCGTCTTGATCTTGTCGCCGACCCATTAGATTTCCTGCCTTCCAAGGTTGCCATTCCTCCGATGACGATAGGCTTAGGCGAGCTGAATCCGAAATCGAGAGACTTAGTAATAGCAACTTTAAGCAATGTAGTCAGTTATTCATTTTCCTCAAGGACCTTAAATGGTGTCGCCGAGAGTTGGATCAAGATGTTGATAAAAAAAGAAACCTCTGTGATACTTATCAAGCTGCTCGATCGGAATTAGGCCAAATGATTAACCAACGAGATGATGCACTTCGCCGAGAGGAACTTGCCCTTGCTGCCAAGACAGAGGCCGAGACTGGTCACAAGCGAGCTTCCTTCCTTTGGAAAGAGGAGAAGTCCAGAGCTGATAAATTGGCTTCTCAAGTTATTAGCTTAAGCACTGAGAAAGAAACCGCCGAGTTTCAAATTCAACGCTGGAAAGATATGGCGGAGAGGCGTGAAGCTTTGACAATTGACTTGTACAAGCAGTGTTCTACCCAACAACGCCAAATAGAACGAATGCTAGGTCCGTGTGCGAACGAAAACTTTGAGTTTCATATGACTCAATTTAGGGAAGCACAAGAGGGTATGCGTGGACATGTCCACAACCTAGAAGGTAGCTTTTATAGGGTTTACCCATGACTTATCATACTTGTGTTTATTTTTCACCTGTTTTACCATGTTTCCTTTTCCTTTGCCTCAGCTACCATTCAGAAGCTAAGGAATGAGTTGGATCACCAAAAGGAGATCGCCAGTGGTTGTCATGAGCTTGAGATAAAGGTCCAGGAGCTTTCTGATGAGCTCAGGGAGCACAAGTCTTGTCCTGACAAGATAAAAGAGCTATCTGAGAGACTTAAAGAACACGACTCTTGTGTCGGCCAGCTTGCAGATCTGAACAAGCAGCTTCTTGACCATGCCTCTTGTGCTGGCAAGATTCAAGAACTTGAGAGTGCCCGAGATAGTCTTCAGATTGAGGTCGCCGAGGCTAAAGATGATGTTGAATATTGGGAAAAGCGCCATAAGGATGACGTTGTTAGCGCTGCCTTTATCGGTGCTCAAGATTTTGCTTACAAGTTCTTGCCTCAGCAGGGAGTTGAGATTCCCTTGGCCTATCAACGACCTACTCCTGAACAGCTCGCCATGCAAGAGAAGGCAAGCACCAAAGGAAAAGAAGTGCTGGATGAAGAAGAGAATGAAGAAGAGGAGGAAGAAGAAGATTATGAATCTGAGGAAGAAAGCTCAGAAGAGGAAATTGAAAATGAAAATCCTAAGGGACAAAATCTGTCCCTTGTTATCTTTGCTGAAACTGTAAAAGGTGGACAACTCGGCGAGCAGAGTCCAGGAGTAGCGACTGTTAATGCTAGTCAACCAATCGTCGAGCAAAGCGCAGAAACAGGCACCGCCGAGATTATCCAACCTATCCTCGAGCCAACCTTGGAAAGTACTGTCGCCGAAGCTAACCAACCTGAAGATGCTAGAGCTGAAAATGCCGGCAAGGATGATCTCAGCGACTTTGAGGGGAACAAGCCTTCTACCCCAAAAAGTCCTTTTGCTGATCCTAGGTGTTGAAGTAGCTTTTCTTTTGCTCTTTTGGATATTAAAGAGGATAAATTGTTACCTCCTCAGTCTTTTGTGTTTCTTTTACTATCTTAGATTTTCCTGCAGTGAACTATTACCCCCTGGGAAGGTTATTTTGATGAATATTATCTTTATGTCTGTCGACATTTGCTTTCCATATGCAATTTTTCGTTGCCCTATTTGTTCTTCTTTATTTTGTCTTCAAAGAGTTAACTTTCCATGAAGTGAAGCCCTGGCCCTCGTACCGCCAACAATTTCTTATAAATTGACCTAACAATTTCCCAGAGCAACAGGATAGACCCCAGCCGTAACCATTACTTGTGCCCGTCGGCGATCTAATATAAGTAGAATGGGTTGCCCTCATAGACTTTAATACACTCCGCCAGAAGTGATGCTATGGCGTAGACGGATTAACACATCAGCGGCACCGCCGATGTGGTGCTACAGCAAAAGGGGACCTTATTTCCTTACAAACACTTACAGATCAACAAGTAACACGACTGGTCTTACAACTAGCCTGGGTTGGACTAACCAATACGATAAGGGCATTCACTCAATGGAAGTAGACCTTCTGCCTAAGAGATCTTGGCTCTTAGTTGATTTATTGATTTGGGTGTCATGCCTTTAAGGATGGCACTTGGCCTTAGCACCTGATCAGGGTTTCGTATGGCATTTGTTGCCTTGGGCATTTGTGCCTCTATAGATGGCTTTTATAGCCTGTTGCTGAGCATTTTGCCTCAGCTATTCTGCTCTAGGAGCTTTAAAATGCAAATGACTCGATGATTTGTTAACGGGGTTCGGCGCATGATAGCAAACCTACGTCCCCGGATCTTATTTGTTGTTGTTTTACATAAGCTAATAAGACTTCTTGGGTATTATGCCCGCCCAAGACTTCGGATTTTACATTGTATCTCTCAAGGATAGTACTTCTTCAGGAACCTGGCGTTCCAAGGATGTTCAAGTTGCACGCCATGCTCATCGATCAATATATATGCTCCTGGCCCAGCCACTCTTTTGACGACGTAAGGGCCATCCCATACAGGTTCCAGCTTCCTGCACCCTTCTCGTTGAGATGGGGGAACTTCTCGAAGCACCAACTCGCCGGGTGAATACTCTCTTGGAATCACTCGCTTGTTATATTCTCTTGCTAATCGTCGGTGGTAATTCTCCATGTGTGTAAGGGCGATCAGCCGCTGCTCTTCTAAGTCATCTAGCTTGGCTAGGATTAGATCTGTATTCAGATTCTTTTCCCATGCCTCATGCTTTGTAGTGGGCAGGATTACTTCAGATGGGAGCACTGCCTCAGCGCCGAAAGTGAGTAAGAAAGGAGATGCTCCAGTTGCTTCTCGAACCGTAGTTCTATATGACCACAAGACATTGTGCAAATGCTCACACCATGCCCTTTTATGCTTCTCCAATCTTTTCTTCAGTCCCATTCCAATAGTCTTATTGGTGGCTTCTGCTTGGCCGTTACTCTGAGGGTATAAGGGAGTTGATTTCCCCAGTTTGACGCTGTAATGAGCGAGTAACTTCCTTATGTTGTCGCCGACCAGCTCTTTTCCATTATCGGTACATATTTCCGCCGGTACACCAAATTTACAGAATATGTTCTCCCAAATGAATGTGAATACTTCTTGTCCTGTTTTCTTCCTGATAGCTTTGGCTTCACACCATTTAGTGAAATAATCTGTCGCCACAATGATGTATTTCCGTTGTCCGGAACCTGTAGTTAGTGGTCCAATAATATCAATGCCCCACTTGGCGAAAGGCCAAGGGCTGAGCACTGAATTTAAAGATGTTGCCGGCGCCTTAATTCTTCTTCCATACAGCTGGCATGGCTTGCATCGCTGAACATATTCCTTTGCGTCTTTATTCATCCAAGGCCAGTAGTATCCCTGCATTCTGACCTTCAAGGCTAAAGCTCTTTGGCCACCATGATTTCCGCAGTCTCCTTCATGGATTTCTTTTAATAATTCGTTGCCTTCCTCTCTTGATACACATCACAGCAATGAACCTGAAAATGACCGGCAATATAGGATTCCATCTCGGAGTTCATAGTTCGCCGAACAACTGATGACCTGATGAGCTAAAATTTGATTTCCTGGTAAGGTCAAACGATCCAAGTAATACCGTATTGGCGATCTCCAGTCTGTCTCTGCTGACTCTTCAGTACTTGTCGTTAATACTTCTCTTTGCCTTGGCGCTGTTACCGATGACTGCATCACTCTTTCAATAGCTATTGAAGTAACATCTGGATCTGTCATCATTGAGGAGATGAACGCCAATGCATCGGCGTGCCTGTTATCCTTTCTGCAGATGTGGCGAAACTTGATACCTATGATCCTCTGGGCGTACTCCCTAGCAAGTTTTAGGTACTTCTGCATAGATGGGTCTGCAGTCTGGTATCGTCCAGATATTTGTTGAATCACCAGCTGAGAGTCACTTGTCAATCTAACATTGCTAATTTTAATTTCGATGAGTATTCGCATTGCATGAATGACTGCTTCATATTCTGCCTCATTATTAGTCGTCGGGAATTCTAGCCTTAGCGAGTGTACTATCCTTGCCCCTTTCGGCGAGATAAGGACAATTCCAATTCCGTTTCCTTCTTTATTTGATGAACCATCCACATAAACCTCCCATCCATCAGGACTGCATTTTAATAGGTCTGGTACTTCATGTTCTCGCTCATCCAAGGAGGATGGGATTTCTTCTATCTATTCTTCTTCATCAATTGGAAAGTCGGCGAGGAAGTCTGCAATGACTTGGGATCGCTGAGCTGTACGTATCTCATACTGTACGCCGAACTGTTCTATTTGTTGATTCCATTTAGCGATGCGTCCCACTCGCTGGGAGCTGTGCAAGATAGATTCTATTGGAGTTTTGGTAAGGACCACAATGGGATGAGCCTGAAAATATGGGCGTAATCGCTGAGATGCAAAGACCAAAGATAGAATCAGCTGCTCTATTTTGGTATAATTCTTCTCTGCCCCTTGCAACGTTCTACTGATATAGTATATAGGTGTTTCTCCACCTTTGGTTCTTACAAGCACTGCACTTATGGCAAAAGGTGTTGCGGCGAGATATACTCTGAGCTCTTCGCCGTGCTCTGGTGGCTGAATTGCTGGGAGAGTGGCGAGATACTTTTTAATGCCCTGAAATGTAGCTTCATGTGCTTCAGTCCAGTTGAACCTTTCTCCTTTCTTTAGTGTCTGGAAAAATAGTTTACACTTGTCAGAGAACCTCGAGATGAATCTGTTAAGAGACGCCAAAGTCCCGTTGAGTCGCATAACATCTTTTACTGTGACCGGCGAGGGCATCTCTATAATTGCTTTAACCTTGGCTTGATCAGCCTCCACTCCCTTCTTGGTGACTACATATCCCAAAAACTTTCCTGAAGTTACACCAAAAACACATTTTGCTGGATTGATTTTTAACTTAGTAACACGCATATGGTTAAATATTTCTCTGAGGTCTTTTACATGAGTTTGCTTCTTCTTGCTTTTGACAAGCATGTCGTCGACATAGACTTCCATCGTCTTCCCTATCCATTTCTCAAACATTTTCTGTGCCATTTCTTGATAAGTAGCGCCAGCATTCTTCAAACCAAACGGCATTCGAGTGTAACAAAATAACCCCTTAGTGGAAAAGAAAGCTGTATGCTTCTGGTCTTCCTCCGCCAAGGGTATTTGGTTATATCCTGAATAACCATCCATAAATGACAGCAACTCGTGACCTGATGTGGCGTCTACAGTCTGGTCAATACTCGGCAGTGGAAAACTATTCTTGGGACAAGCTCTGTTAAGGTCGCTGAAGTCGATGCAGATCCTTACTCCCTTGTTCTTCTTTGGTACCACAACCATGTTAGCTATCCATTGCGGGTACTGCACTGGCCTTATTATACCAGATGCCTTCATTTTGTCAATTTCTGCCTCTACTGCTTCTTTATAAGCTGGGGCCAATTTTCTTATCCTTTGCTTGAATGGTCTGACCTTTGGATCGATATCTAGTTTATGACACGCTATCGCCGGGTCAATCCCTGGCATCTCGTTCATACCCCAAGCAAAGACATCAACATATTCCTTGAGTAGTGCTTGCAACTCCGCCGATTCGTCTTCATATAATAGAGTACCGATTTTTACCATCTTTGGATCCTGTTCATCGCCGATATTAACATCCTTAGTAGGTTCCACCGCCGTGAAATGTAGCTCTGGTTCTCCCATCGGCGATGGTTCCTTTAATTGCTATAAGGTCTTATCTCTGAGCTTCGCCGAGTCTTCTACTGAATTTACTGAATGCACATATGTGGTTGGGTTGGCGATGAAGTCTAAAATCTCCTGCTCCTTAACCGCTTCCTTGCCAAGCTTCTTTTTCTCTATAATCTTTGCCTTTCGGTTTTCTCGCATTCGCACATCCGCCGAATTACACGCCTTTGCCACTGCTAAATCTCCTACATACTCGGCGACTCCAAATGGTGTGGGGAATCTTAGGCGCTGATGGTAAGTAGAAGGGACCCCTTTCAAGCTGTGGAGCCATGGTCTTCCCAGAATTGCTGCATATGGCGAGTCAACATCCACAATACAAAGTGTAGTTTTCAAGAAGTAATCGTCGCAAATTTTCACTTTTAATTCAATCTCGCCTTTAGGCGTAGAAGCAATGCCATTAAACCCATAAATGTTGTAGGAGGAAACTGTGGGCGAGGGCACTTTATCATCTTTCGCCCTCATAGCCTCAAAGACATTATTAAAGAGGATATCCACGGAGCTTCCTGGGTCGATGAGCACTTTTGGCAGTCTAAACTGCTCCACCTGAATGGTAAGAACCAAGGGATTGTTATGATTTCTTCCTTCTGGTGGAATTTCTTCGGCAGAGAACCCAACACATGCTTTCATCCATTCTTGCAATGGTTCCTGCTTAGCGGCGACACTACAGATCTCATTTCCCATTCTATCTCGCTTATGGACTCGAGACAAGACGTTATCATGAAATTCATCTCTAGTAATCTTTGAATGCACAATGGAAAAGCAATCTAACTCCAGCAAATCTCGCTCAACCTTAACCTCATACACATTTGGAGTGTGAACTGGAATGGCTTGAATTGGCTGGACCATGATAGGAGGTGACGGCGGCAATTCTAGGAATTCCTGAAATTTCCCCATACGGATGAATCGATGGACTTCTTGCTGTACGCCGGTACAATTCTCAGTTGTATGGCCATGAAACTGATGGAATTGACAGAACGAATTGGTATTGGTTGGCGGGGCCCTTGGGTTTCCTCTGTTATAAGGATAGCGGATATCATCCCTACAGTTTGAACTTTCAATCTGACCAAATGCATCTGTATAAGAAACACGCAACTTAGGCAAGGTAGCATCTTGGAAAGTTTGCTGGTTGCCTCTGCCGAATTTTCTGTTATCCCCATTATATCTTCTGTCTCCATTCCCATTTCGCCGATTATCTCTTCCTTCTCGCCCATAGTTTCCTCCCCTGTTATCTTGCTTGTTACGCCCATCATAATTTTCCCGCTTCTGAGAATTCCAATGCTGCTCGGCGGTAACTTGCTGCTTTCCTGCCTCGGATACCACTATCGCCGAAGAGGGATTCTGTGCTAACTTCCGCTGTTCTGCCTTCAACCATTCTTTCTTGATTTCTTCTTTCTCTTCCGGCGATAAGCTATTGATCGAGTGAATTTGTTTTGCTCTTTCCTTCTTTAGTCGCAACTCCTCTTCTCGAATTTCTTCAAAACTTAACCATTCATCCTGCATCGCCCTCAAGGTCTGCAGATCTTGTGGCATGTTCCAAAACAACTTCTGGTACAGTTGGTCCGTCGTCTCCATGGCGCTAAGAAATGATCTTATTTTCTCTTTTTCCGTCACTTCTGATCCTACTTCGCCGCTCGCTTTCCTCCATCTTTGAATAAAAATTTTATAAGTCTCTAAGGGCCTTCTCTTAACGTTGAACAATCTTTCCACGCCGGGCCGACCTCGGTTATTCTGAATAAAAGCATGCAAGAATTTGCATTCTAACTTCTCAAAGGATTTGATTTTTCCTTCTTCTAGCCCATCAAACCAGGCTAGGGCTTCGTCTTTCAGCGTAGCAGGGAATGCCATACACATTATCGGATCTGATCCTACCCAGGCTGCCATATCTCGCTTATAAGCTCTTGAGTGTTGTGTAGGATCTCCAGTTCCATCATAGAGGTGTAGATGGTGAAAAATGAGAGAGGGACAAGATTGTCAAAACACTCTCGAAACCATGTCTTATTAAAGGTAGTCGCCTATTCAGGCTCATCTCTATAGCTCAGAGCGCAACTCATTCCATGAGCCGAACAAACTCTCTATGAGCTCTCTCTTATAACTCCGGTGGGGAGGGTAATATCATAGAGCAGTACTAATGATCTCACCAACATATTAAACCCATCGATCAGCTCAGAGCCGGACCTCGCTTGATGGTACACGGTGAAGAATCAACAGAGACGCATCCTCGTGGATTTCCTCTTAAACAGAGACGTATCCTCATGGATTTCCTCTTAAATACGACTCAACGCACGAGTCTTGGTGCAAACCTCGGAATATTGAAGCTCCAGGCCGGTCCGGAGCTCTCTGAGAAGCATACACCAGCCTAAACAGGCCTAAGCGGACCTAATCCCAAACTCAGGATGGTCTAGCATACCATGGATAAACACGCCATGACCTCAAGTGTGTTGTAGCATAAGCACTCACACCACGACTAAGGCACAGGCTGCCCAAAGTTGACCTTGGCCAGATGCCAAAGCCATAAACGCCACATAGCATGGCACCACAAACCATGAGCCACCATGGATACATAAGAAATTAGCCTTGGCCAGGAGCCCAAGGCCATGGCGCAAGGATTGGCCTAGCCAAAAGACCAAGACGCCATATTCATGGCGCCACATAAGAATTGGCCTTGGCCAAAAGGCCATGGTGCCCCACACCATGGCGCCACAGATGTGTTTGGCCTGTCCAAAACACGGCCATAACAAAAACATAGCCGCAAGCAGGCTAGGCCTTGGCCACAGGCCAAGGCCGTGGCGCCATACTCCATGGCGCCACAATAAAAAGGCATTGGCCAAAGGCCAAAACCGTGGCGCCATAATTCATGGCGCCACAACAAGATGGCCTTGGCCAAACGCCAAGGCCGTGGCGCCATGAGCCATGGCGCCTCCACGATTAACGCCAAAGGCGCGTCCCAAACTGGCCAAAGGCCAAAAACCATGGCGCCATCATTCATGGCGCCACAACAGGATGGCCTTGGCCACAGGCCAAGGCCGTGGCGCCATGAGCCATGAGCCATGGCGCCACCACGACTAGCGCCAAAAGCGCATTCCAAACTAACCTTGGCCAAGGGCCAAGGCCGTGGCGCCATGAGCCATGGCGCCACCATAACTAACGCCAAAGGCGCGTTCCAAACCAACCTTGGCCATGGGCCGTGGCGCCATGAGCCATGGCGCCACCATAACCAGTGCCAAAGCGCAACCAAGCACTTGTGGCCTTGGCCGAAGACCAAGGCCACTCGACATCACACCATGTTGGTCACGACAATCAGTCGTACAACCCTACTCTACTCAACTCAACTACGCAATATCCGCGTATCACTCGCTCGAGATATCAAAACATCACATGGGGGGATAACTTTAGGGGTATTGGTCTGGCGGTCTACGGCAGTTGAAGGAAACTGATGGAGATAGTGGGCAGTTATGGGAAGATGGCACGAGTGGGCATGTTCCACACAACTCAGGCAGTTACGGAAAACAACGCATGTCCTCCACTCCTCCACTCTTCCACGACGTCCACCTTCTCTGTCGAGAGATCAGGGTGAGTTCAAACTATAAATAGAGGCTTCCTCTATCTTCCAAGGCAGAACAACTAGAACACCGAGAACATCCAGAAAACACACAGAGCCTCAGAGAAAACACCTGAGAATCTAAACTCGTTCTAGCCCTTGGAGATTTCCAGTCGACTTCACGACGGAGATCTTGAACTCTTACACCCAAAAACTCATCTTCAACCTGATCTCAAGTTTCTTCGCTGTTTCCCTCCCTAGACCAACCTCTATCCTCTCTGTGACCGAAGCAAGGTGGGAACGGCCATCCTTGGTTTAGGCTTGCCTTGTTCGACTTTGATCTCCGAGCACTACGAA
>JAJJMA010264799.1:0-24154 GCA_023529015.1 Papaver nudicaule | reverse complement strand
TGTGTTTAATAATTGCATGATTGATGTATTGCAATATGATTGTTTTCTTATTTGTTTAAGTTGCAAACTGAATGAATACGAAAGCATATCCATAGCTAGATTAGGGTTTTGAGATACGAAATCGTCAAAGAACCCTGTCACAAGTAGCACAATATGATTTCGAAAGCGGTGATAGCTTTTAGAAATTATATGTAGAAGCTTGACCTATGTTGAATAGTTTTCTGTTGCATAGATTAGCCTAATTCATAGAACCTAAAGCTCTTGGAGAATTGAACTTGATTGCACGTTGCGTTGAGTTATTCTCTGAGTAGTATTTGCATATTCATCGTTATGGTATGCAATGATATAAGGAATTTACCGGAGTATACTCTCGATGGGGTACTCTAGGGCTATTGGTATGAGAAAGATTGAATGTTAACTTTGATCGATTGATGAACATGTTTGGTGATTGAAGATGAAACCCTTGACCAGTATTTCCTCTCTCTGAATTCTATTTTCATTTACTTGTTTCGTTTTTATTTTATTTGCACAACAAAAATCCCCCCTTTTGGTTACTCTTAAGTTTTCAAATACAACTGATAAACCATACCTCTCTCTGTGGAACGAACTTATTCTTGCTAGTGTGCTTAATTTATATTTAGTGAAGTAAGAGTATTAATTTTGACTGGTTTGACACCCATCAGCGGCCATGGCTCTGACATGGATTGGCGTGTTGTCTTCAATCGTGCTTGGCTGACTCTGAGATTTGGACTTCAGTGCGCTGGTGTAAACTTGAGCGGATCTTCTATCTTCAGCGGATGACCATTGTTTGTTGAGAATACAGTTGTGCGAAAATCTATGGGGCTTTTTCTTCGATAGGCTGACAAGGCTCGGCGACCATTAATGTGAAAGAGGTATTGATTGTTTCCGCCGTCTTCAAAAACATTTTTTGTTGAGTGTTGTTTGATGAAAATTTAGGAGGCTTCAACGATCTTTATTTGAAAGTAAATGTTTTTTCTGCTTCTTCAACTGGAGGAGAGATGAGGAATTTTGCAGCCCAAGGTATACTTCGGCGATCTTTGTTGTTGAGGATCCTGATCTGAACTGTTTACTTGTGAATCTTCAGAGTGGTAATTGTATATCAACGGACTTTGCGAGTGACAGTTGATTGAATTTTTGTTGTTGTTGAAGGAACTGAGCGGAAGAGTACAACTTGCTCTTAAAATATATATCTATATTTGCCCCTACTCTTGTGCGAGGTTCTGAAGCAAGGACTCTAGATTCAACGACTTGTGGTTGACATATCTGCTTTCTTGCTTTTACAGCTATGCCTGCTTTGTATTGATTTAAAATCTTTGTATTCGCCATGTGATGTCCTGCAAATGAATCATAGAGAAATTAAAAAAGGAAATTTTTTTAGCTTTGTGTTTCATACACATGGTTGCCTCTTTTTGCTTTGGAAAGTAAGGAATCGAGACTTTTGAAAACAAAAACAAATCAAGACTTGTGCATTTTATATATGGTTCTGCCCCTGTTGGTCATGCTAGGAATCTTGCTAATAACTCGAAGTAGTTATGACATGCTAATATGATAACTTGGGTTAGTAATACTTAGCTCTCAGCGGTTAGATGACTATCGCTTGTTTATTGCTAAGTTCGGCAGGTAATATAAGATTGAACCGCTGCCCCAGCGTGTATCAGCTGATAGTTACTTGTTTCATGTCGGCGAAAGTTCATGGTTTTCAGCGGGTATTTTGTTGTAAAGTCGCCGATCCCTTTGAATGAAATTATAGCTGTTACTCAAATTCAAGATTTAATGTACTAAGGCATATAACAACGCAAGTTTTAAAGGTAAAAGATAATATTGTAGATGCAAATAGTAATCCGGACTTAGTGATCGTGCCCCTGCCATGGTTAGTAATCCATGCATTTATAATGACGCATGTATCACTATTGAGCGTATAATGAGATGTTTGCAAAGTTTGTGATACTTAGCTTGTTTGTCCGGCGTAAAGTAAATAGTTTGGCGATTGCCCGTTGGTCAATTTGAAAGCATTTGATGTTATCATATCTATCAGCTGATATCCAACTTAATCCTGTGCAGGTCGGCGACATGTGTACCAAGCTTGAATTCTTTGGCGAAGACCGTTGTAATCAGCTCCTTGTCTTCTTAGAAAGAGGTAATGCTTGAAGTTCCTGTAAGTATGTTATTCAAGGTTATAGTATGCTGAGATAAAATTGTTGTACATCATTTTATTATGCCCCTGGATGGCTTGCCGTGCTATGTGCATATTGATGGCGATCTTTGCCGAATTCAATTGTTCGCCCGAAAATTTTTGTGAGGAAGCATATGTCTTTCAAGCAGTGCTTGAAAATAATGAGATGGAGAGCCATTCTGTCGCCGAAGAAGATGAATTCCTTGCCAATTCCTCTTGTTTTTAATCCTTTTGAGGATCAAATACAATCTTTACTTTGCTTTTCCTTTTACCGCCTATATAGATGCGGGCATAACATTAACTGACGCCCCTAAATCTAACATAGCTTTGCTATATTTAGTATCACCAATAACAACTAGAATATCGAAACTACCTAGGTCTTTACATTTTGGTGGGAGTTTCTTCTGCAAGATAACATAGGCATTTTCCCCCACACTCATTACCTCATTACCCTTGAGTTTTCGCTTTTTGGTACACAAATCCTTCAGTACTTTTGCAAACTGGGGAATTTGTTTGATAGCATCCACAAATGGAATATTCAGATGAATCTTCTTGAGAATTTCTAAAATCTCAGTTTCTTGTTTCGTCTATTTGGAAGTAATAAACCTGCGAGGAAAAGGCAAATGAGGAACATAAGTAGAAACAGGAGTTTTAGAAATTTTCTTAGGTACCTCATTAGTTTTAGGAAGAGTCTCTGATTCCTTGTCAGATTCAGCTGAACTTGACTTGGTGATGTGTTAGAGCATGGCTCGGTCAACCTCACTAAGTGTTGGTATGTCAAGCTTAGTTGTCAACTTTAGTGATCAAAACTCGACCGCTAAACAACACACAATTAGGTGAAGTCATGTGAGAGAGTTAGCTTTAGGTTGTGGAAAATTTTGGTAGGATTTAGAAACACTAGTTGAAGAGTTGAAGAAAGACTGAAGATCAAACGAAGACATCCGGCTTCATCATTCAACATGTTAGTGAATCTAAATAACGCGATTCCATTATCTTTTACACTTGTGCTACAAAAGGCATAAACATAACTCTCAGCTTGAGCTTTACGTTATGACTTGATCACTTGTGATCAGTGTGTCTTATGATAACTCCGCTTTACCACTTGTGGTATTCGTGTGTAGTTATGACGTTCCAATATTGCTTAGAGCTTTCTTTTCTTCTCCGTCTCTAAGTTAATATAAAGGTTTTTCCTAAAACCTTTTCGAGTTGGATATAACAATGTGATGTTATCTCGGCAATACTACGAGATTTGATCCATCACAGTATTGTGTCTCTTCTTACCTAGTCTGGCTCTGTCGGATTAATTGCATATATTTATATGAGCCAATGTAAGAGAGATTGTGACTCACACTTATGTTGTGTAGACTCGAAATACTGCTGTTTCTGAGATTCGAATAGGACGTCGTGGTTTGGCTCTGAACTCTGAAGTTCTGAATCATTCATTTGATTCTGTATATGAACATTTTGTATGCCATATCTCACTTCTGGATTCCGAAACTATATTTGTGTATCTCAACTTATGAATTTTCAATGTTTGAACCTCAATGTAGGTTTTGATAAAACTTGACGTTGATTTCGAAACCATAATCTGGTTTTCGCATTCATAAGCTATTGGTCTGAAACTTAAATATTGTGACCAATGAGATATTACAGATTCAAAACTATGTTTGTGTGGATGACAGTGACTTGAGAATCAAGGCCAATGTGTCTTGACCATGTGAGATCTAAAAGGTCGAAAAGACCCTGGGGTTTCCTAAAGTTTTATGTGAACCGGGAAATATATTCCTGTGCGTCGAGGCTAAAAAGGTGTGATCCTGAAACGGTTCTCGACCACATGGACTCTCAAGTTCGAAACCAAACATTTGTAGAGAATTTAATATGTGTTTCTGGTTTCGAAACCTTAAACAAGGTTTTGCTAAACAGAATCTAGATTTCGAAACCAAGCTTTAGGTTTCGCTATATGGAAAACTTGATTTGGGAACCTTAAATCAGTCCGGTCATATAATGAACTTTAGGTTCCGAAACCTTAATTTGGTTTCTGCCAAAACTGACGTACGTTTCGAAACCATAATATGGTTGACTCAGAATGCGTAACTTCAAAGTTCAAACTCTTTATTTTTGATTTTTGCTTCAACGAATTAATGAGTTTGATATTCTCGGTTTGAAGTTTGAATTCGTTCATCTTCAATGTACAACTAAGTGGGATTGAGTCATCATCTGGAAAATGGTTAGTCGGTCTAGTTAGTGGACACATGATTACGGATCAATACTGTATGTGATTAAATCTTCGTATGCTTTACTACTTGATCAAATATTCATTTGATTACTCATTTGATGTTTTGATTGAATTCTTGGATATCATTAACGTGACATCTATATTGGAATCAAGAATTCAGGAGATTTAACGTCTTTCCTAGTTACTCGTGGAATCTCGCACCGTACTTCCAATGGTATATCTATTTGCGTGATTCAGAACGTCTGAACCATTGTGTTCACTTAAGCTTAACACACAAGGCTTTGTCCACGTTTGTTATGATGCGTTTATGCGGAACGTTGAACCACGTTGGACCAGATCCCACTTCCACCTAGGTTCGTCTGGTTAGCCCAGCAATACCAAGGAAGTAATGTCGACATTATAAAGCTGGTGACGACATTTGGAAGTAATAATATCTAAGGAGATTTTCGAAACTAAGGACACGTTTTCGAATTGAGATCTTTCCCAGGGATCATATTTGGTAAGCACCATATTTCGAATTAATAAGAAATATCCAAATATACCTTAAGATATTATTTGCTTTGATTGGTCTTGGCTAAACATGTTTCGAAAATATATTTTCTATATGGAATATATTTTTCTTAAATGTAAAATGCTAGAGTATTAGTTCTCATTAAATGCTATGAGACTAAATGGGGAATTTCGGAACTATTATGTAAATGTGCTTTGTGGAATTTCTGAAATTAACTTGCCTCATTTCAAAGATAAAGCCTTAGTCAATATAAATAGGAGTGGTATCTCTCCTAAAAGCTTTAATCCCCTTGGCCAAGTGATAGGTGTCTAAAACACCTCTCTAAAAGTATATATTGATTATGCTTTCTTTGCTAAATTTTTTGTATTAGTTGCGTTTTACGTTTTGTTTGCACTTTGCAGGTATTTTGGAGTCATGTGAATAAAAAGAAGCAAATCAGAGCTCAAAGCAAAGCTTGGAGACATTGGGAGTCGATGGACAGGAGGCTAGAAGAATGAGAGGGCTTTGTGGATACCTATAATTCAGCTAGCTAGGTCTTAAGAGCCTACTAAGGCTCCAGAGCCCATGAAAAGAGCCCATAAAGAAGTCAAAATGAGTCAGTCAAGGCAGTAAGACTATAAGTCAAGATAAGCTTTAGGATAAAGGAATGCCATTTTTGTAATAAAGAGTTTGTGGGACACATGTCAGGATAATAGGAGAGATAGATCTCTATAAATATCAAGGGAAAAGTGTTTGGAAAGGGGATTTCACAATTTTGGTTTTCTCTCTTTTTCTCTCTCTCTCTCATGGAAAAAGGACTCTTGTAGTTAGGAGGGGTCAAAGAGCCTACGGTATCAACATTTGGCGACCACAGGCGGAGCCTACTCCCTAGCCCAGCAGATCTCTCGGAGGTATCTATTTCTTTGCTCGTGCCTACTAACTAACGACGCGTTTCTCTCCCTCCCTGGCTTCTGTTAAAGCCCCTCGTGCTCATTTCCTTAGTTTATTTTCATCTCCGTTTCTATCTCACTTCCCATCCTACCCGCACCTGTCATTTTTCTTCGTTGCCAATTTCTTACCGGCCGCTGTCGTCGATGTCACACCACGACAACCAAAGTCACCATCAAAGAAAATACACACGGCGTCGTTAACAATAATTTTGAATCAAAAAGCGTCGCCTCATCTTCATCCTCCAACTAAACCAGACTGTGCACCGGCGCGCATTTGATGAGAAAGTTTATTTTTCTTCCTCCCAATATCAGAACAACAACGAGTCCATGAAGTCGACATCGAAGACAATCCTAAGACATCCCGACGGACTCGAGCAAATACAAGGCGTCACCAACACAATCGAGGACAGCAGATCTGAAAATCACAAGAGATAAGCACTTTACTGAATTCCTCCTCTTTAAATTTCCATTCGCCTAATTTGCATTTAGATCTGAAACAAAATCATTTAGATCTGAAAAAAAATACTTAGTCAATCGTTAGCATCATCTATATACAGACAAACAAAATCGAGTGAGTTCTCCATTAACCTTTAACTTAATTGAGCGCGAGATTCAAATCAGCTAAAAAAGAAAAACAAGGCGAAGGAAGAAGAAGAAAAATATTGATTTCACTCGTCATGGTAGTACAGAAGAAAAGAAGGAAAATGATGAGAAAATTTATTTTTTATAACCCTGACACATGGGGCCATCCCTAAGCACTTATCCCCCACCATCCCATACCCTTTTAAACCACCACACACGCCCATTTCATTTTTTATTTCAATTCACCACCCACTAATGTCACAAACTTGACCCCACGTATACAAAATGCTTTCCTTTTACATATATTTTCCCATCGGAGCCTCCACTTGACTACAGCTCACCCACCCACTCCCTTCCTCGCCTATCTTGATGATTCTTGGATTATACCAACAGTACCAGCGCGACACTCTACCAAATGTAATTATAACACGTGCTCTACATATACCAAGCACACCAACCCATATGGTCGGTCTATATCAGACATATTGTTTGATGTCACCGTTGCTTCAATTCGGCTACGCCAGCGCCGCCTCCCTACCAATCTCACCAGCTACGCGCCTATGATGCTGACCTCGCCATGACAAAATCAGTTTCAATAAGCTCTATCAGGGCTCACAAATCAGCGCCTTGGTACATTTAAAAAATGCACCACGCTAGACGAGGAAACCCCACATACGCTGCTCCAAGCGGCGTACATTGGTAATATTAATCCACTCTTCTTTGTCATTAAGTAATATTTTAACATTTGAATCACATATGTTTTCTTAATGATCGTGACCTTTCAAGTATACACACAACACGTTTTTACGGACCCACTCAAGCATATCTCACGCACTTAAAACAACGTTATCTACAGTTCCATTTCATTTATAATATTAAGTTGTTAGCATATAGTGGCTCGAGAGCCTGTGTCCAATTTTGTTCATCTCATTAAGGGCGAGAAAAGACCAATACTAATATGTATGAATGACACCTAAATACGAGTATCTCATCTACAACCCACCATGATAGCTAGCTTATGTGTGTAATGTCCATTTTTAATGCTCGGTGTTAATATCAACTACTTAGTCGCGCTGCTAAGAGATATGTATATCACCATCTTTTTAGGCGCGTTTTGGTCAAATAATCATTTAGGCGCTCATTCTTGTCCATTTCTTGCTTAGTGAAAGGCATCTTAGCAGTATGATAAGTACTCTAATGTATAGTTCGTCATTTATATATGGAGATGAGTTATTATCTCTCGTCGGTAAATTTTATTCAAACACGTTTCAAGTATACTCGCCTCAAGCACAATTATCTCATTTTGTAACTCATCATGATAGCTAGTCTTATGTAATCTACTTTGAAATTATGTATGCAAAGGAGCGCCATGAAAACGCTACCTCAGGAGCGCACTGAACACGCTACCTTTGTATCACTTTCAAAATCGATTTAACACAAGGGCACTGAAAACCCTGGTCGATTGGGCACCGAAAACCCTAAAGGAGCGCCATGAAAACGTTGCCTCAGGAGCGCACTGAACACGCTACCTTTTATAACAAAATCGATTTAACACAAGGGCACTGATCACCCTGGTCGATTGGGCACCGAAAACCCATAAGGAGCGCACTGAACACGCTGCCTCAGGAGCGCACTGAACACGCTTCCTTTTATTGGAACACGCTCGGTGGTGCGCCTGATACGCGGCCACTCTAAGACAGACGTTATACCAAAGATTATGCAACACATTATTGGAATACGCTCGGGGCGTTATACCAATTGATTAATCTACGCTATTTATCAAACTATCGGAACATGCTCGGAGGATCGCCTTACACGCGCCCTACCAGTAAAAGAATTTTTTTATACAAAAAACGCCTTGACGGGTCTCATTTATGCAAAAACCAAATCAATTTTATCATAGGCCTACGCGCCTTTTAGCTAGCCTCGAAGCAGCATATCAGGGAACTTCTCTCATCCTTTGATATTATAGTCAATTGCTACATTTTAACCGAGAGTATCACTTTGGGCGCGCATACTCATTTTCTTACTGAACACTTCACTTTTGCCGCCTGATACTCACATGAGTTCACTATTACACTATCAATCTGCGCCCTACCAATAAAAGATTTTTGAAAAAAAAAATGTTTAAAAATGATCTCGGTTGTACTCAAAGGATTCCTACTCTACAATTAGTGCATCAGTGCCTGCCAAAAATATAGTCCATCACGCGGAAAATCTTGCCCAAACACATCGGGGATTTTCCAAAGATCACTCGGAGAGATGTCCACCATGTTCCACCAAGGGCGCTCAAATACACAAACAGAATGGTAGCGTACCATACGTCGTTGCACTCGGGGACTATACTATGAAAGAAAATATTCTCGCTACACATGGAAAACCGCCTATCAAAGAATCCACCTCATAAGCGGAACAGGGACTCGAACACACCATTTCGGATTGTCAAACGCGAGGTATTCATTTGTCACCTCTCTTTATTTTGTACATAATACTTCTTCTGCCTTCTATTCATATTCGAACTCGTGATAAGTGCTCATACTCACACGACATCCTCCTGCCTCAAGTAGTTATCAACTAGTATGATTGTTGAAGAGACGGCGCCTCCTCAACAATCAGGGGACTAATGGGTTGATAACCCTAATACATCGTCGGTTTCCCTCAAAGGTTAACTTATTTACACCCTGACCCCAACAAAGAATGCCTAAACAACAACTTAGATAATAAGTCGAACCCAAAACCGCCAGTTACCTCTTTGGCGCGTCTAAGCTATATAAACACAAAATGAATACTTGGGGACTAATCCCCGTGCACAATAGCAGATTCCGCCAGTTACTTCTTTAGTGCGTCTAAGCTATATAAACACAAAATGAATACTTGGGGACTAATCCCCGTGCACAATAGCAGATTACGCCAGTTACCTCTTTAGCGCGTCTAAGCTATATAAACACAAAATGGATACTTGGGGACTAATCCCCGTGCACAATAGCAGATTACCATAAAAACACAAATTTCCACTTGTGCGCCTCTCCAACTAATGCAGGGCATAGTATCAAGCGGTCCAATAAAGATATATCATAATTGATTAAAACAATCAATCCTCGCATCAGACCATCTCGTAAGAACAAAATTGAATCAAGAGTCATCAATCACTACCCCTTGTCATATGCCGAGTTCTAGCAGAATGGTGACCACGCTCATTTGGTCGCAAAGGCCTCTAGCGCACCATTGAAACGCAACGAGAATCTCGCCTCATAGGATAAACTCTATACGAGTTGAGCTCCAAATTGTCAACTACCTCACTTACGCGCCATAGTAATAAGCTTCTAAAGCCATGCACGCGCTATTTTCGCATCTGTTCATATTTAGAAAATAAAATAAATCATCAGTCGCTACGACTTATCATATTCCAAGTTTGGACCAAAAAACCGAGCTCGCCTATCTTCTCGCAAGAGCTTTGAGCGCACCATCCAAACGCGCCCACTACTATACATGCGTCTCTCTTCCAACTGTCTCAGACAAACCTCCTCGTACATACCTACTGCCGCCTACACCAAAATCCACCGCCGATCCCTCTTCTTCGTGTTGTTCTTTCAAAATCAATGATATTCTCTCCAGCCGTTATGAATCCAATACGCGCTTGAATGATTTTTACGTTTACTCGTCGAGACATTACCCGTGCACACCTCTTCTTTTCTCAACTGTTCCCTCTCGTCCATCCTCACATCGCGACGCCCTCGCTCTAATAATTTTATTCAATTTTGATGCCAAAAAACCGCACTTGCCGGGATAGAGTCAGCAGAGTAAGGAGAAACCACCAACGCGCACCAAAGGTATCCATGAGTGACTGCTGACCAGGCAAGAATGCCTGCCCAAGCAGTCAGGGGGCTAATGTGGATACCTATAATTCAGCTAGGTCTTAAGAGCCTACTAAGGCTCCAGAGCCCATGAAAAGAGCCCATAAAGAAGTCAAAATGAGTCAGTCAAGACAGTAAGACTATAAGTCAAGATAATCTTTAGGATAAAGGAATGGCATTTTTGTAATAAAGAGTTTGTGGGACACATGTCAGGATAATAGGAGAGAGAGATCTCTATAAATATCAAGGGAAAAGTGTTTGGAAAGGGGATCTCACAATTTTGGTTCTCTCTCTCTCTCTCTCTCTCTCATGGAAAAAGGACTGTTGTGGTTAGGAGGGGTCCAAGAGCCTACGGTATCAACAGGCTTCGGGAGAGACGAGAACAAAGAAATTACTGCAGGCAGCCACAGTTCATATGAGGGGCAGCCATTAGAGTTTGCTGGATCAGTCAGGTTCATTTACTCGGGGCTACCAAGGAGCTACAACAGAAGACTACAGAGGCACCAGATGTTATTTACTCAGGGCCACCACCCTTTTCCTTTTAACCCAGAAACAAAACAACCAGTTCGAGTCTGCACCCAGTTTTCTCACAACTGAATCAGTTCAGTGCTATAAGAGCAAGCACTATGGTGCCACAAGCCATCCCTATTAAATAGAGATATGGGGATGGCAGAAATGGCGAAAAATGGCAACCACAGTGGTCTTAGCTATTTCGGGACGGATATCGAATTTCCACAGCTTTTCTGTGCAGAAATCCGATTTCCGTAAAAACAAATCAGCGGAAATCGAATTCCCGCACAGTCAGAGCTTGACTTTTGACCGGCGGAAATCCGATTTCCGTAAAGAATAGGTTTCTATACAGAAAACCCTGCGACCTGAACTTCATTTCAGTTTCTTTTCTTTTCTTCTTCCTCGTTTTCTCTTCTTCTTCTCCCACAAAATTTTAATTTTCATCAATTTGGAGTCCAAATTTACCAACCAAATCAAAAGGGTGCGTTCACTAATCAAGGAAGGTTATATACAAACAATCAATTTCAGTTTTCATCAAGAAATTTTGATAAAGGTGAGTTCTTTATTCTAGGTTTCCAAATTGTTTTTTTTTTTGTTTGATCATGATTTTCAATGTATTTAAATGATTAAATGCAACCAAAACAACTATTTGATGTTCTTCTAACGTACATATACCATAATTTCATGAAACCCTTTGGTGATTGTTATTGATTTAGGTTAAATTTGGTTGAAATGTTGAAATGGTTTGAAATTGCTTGAAATTTGATGATTTAGGATGGAATTCTTATGCATTTGTAATTTGATGGACCTATCCGATTGTTGATTGTATTGCATTTGATCATCAATTGTTGATTGTATTGCATTTGATGTTGCTCTTATGCATTGTAGGATTGAATTGTTGTTCAAAATGATCCCTACCATACAAGCAACTACAATCGTATCGTCGAAGAACTGTGGTAGCCATGTTAGAAAACTTCCTCCGGCAGCAGACGAGGGTCAAATCAATACCCGAGGTAGCGCCGCTAGTCTTCCTGCACTATACAAAATTGTAAGTCGACATCCGGATTGTAAGAGAATCGTCGATAATTGTGGATTTGGCAAGATATTTGAAGTAGATTATCCAGGGAATGCTGATAATAGATTGGTAACTGCCATTACTGAGAGATGGTGGCACACAACGCATACCTTTCATACTCCTAGATTTGAAATTGGGTTCACTCCTTGGGACTTTACTATGCTTACATGTATAGCTGTTGGAAGTGGTACACTTATTGATTTGATCGATTTCAAAGCTGAGGATTGGGCAGCATTTGGCCATTTCTACACAGATTTTCTACTTCCGTGGGTAAAACCACCATCTACAAAAGATAGAGATAACACCGTGGAAGAAGAACAACAGACACGTCCGGCGTTTAATGAAGATGGATACTATGTGGTTAATGATGAAACTAGAGACTATGTTAGGAATGCGTTAACAAAAAAAATCTGGGATTAAGTTGAGTGTGATCAAAAAATACATTGGGACATGGAAAAGGACCCCCCTAGAACAATGGGAAGTTTCTGATGTGGAGAACGTTGCTCGGATGTTTCTTATGTGGGTGATCGGCAATGTTTTGTTTCCAAACAAGAACGATGTTACTCCGTTAAGTTGGCTTAGATTACTGGTTGATTTGGAAAAGGTAAACACTTACGTATGGGGTCAAGCAATAATGGGAAGGTTGTATTCCGCATTGGATAATGTGGTCACACACAAGAAGTCCGGCGAATTGGAATGCTTCTGGTACATTTTATTGGTACGTCAACCTTTCCCGTTTATACAACAACAAACTTGATCCGATAGACCGAGAATACTTTTTGTACCTAGGGGAACGATGTCTTCGTCAGACTCAGGGAAAAGTAGTAATTCCCATTGATCCACCGCCAAAATTGTGTGGTACCTCAGAAGAAATGGGAAATTATGTGGGTGGTGGACACAATATTATGCACTACTGCGAGACCACAGAAGATGAGTTTTATGCATGGTGGAAAAGCCATTCTGTTGGACCTTATTTGCCCACAGTTGTGCATGATGGGAACAAATATATTGGGCGTGTGGAACCTCCAATTCACGATCAACCGAGCCTTACTCAATCGACATATGTTCCAGAGTATATTTCAACTCCCCATCCGCAGTTTCCATACCAGGAGCCGCCTTATGCTGTCATTTGTGGCAATGATGGTAGAGCAATGAAGAGAATGTTAGGCGAGGAATACATGAAGGAGGTACACACATTTGATCCGGCTGTTGGTACAACGGTAAGTATAAATATAACAGTACTTTATGTTTGAATTGCGATATTTTATTTATATTCATATCAAAATGCTATAATACAAATCATGAAACAGGAACAATGGTGCAAGTATAGCCAGTTTCTCGCCGACAAAATTACTGCATTGAACAGTTATATGTATGACTATACAACGGACCTCCACCATCAAATGGATGCATCTTCTAGCTCTAGTTCAGTTCGTCGGGAGCTAGCTTACATTGGTCCTGGGGAAGCTTATTATCCGTTCTATGAGAGTGCAAGTACCAGCAGTAATACCAGTAGTTTTGTTAGGGAAACTCCACCCGGAGATTTTTATCGACCCCAAGAAGCACCTACGACTTCTCAGTCATCGCATGATTACCAACAATTTCCTTTATCTCAATATCGGAATGAGCAATTTTTGCAACAAACTGAGCAATTTGTGCAAACTTGGCCACAGAGTACTACTACTACTACTAATGCTGACTGGGACATGGCTGAGGCTGAGGGAGTAGGAACGTTCACTGGATTGCTCAACAACCCGAATGCTCGCCAATTTTAGTTTAGTTTTAATTAATTTTAGTAGTACTTTTTATTTGCTAACTTGAAACTTGGAATTAATATCGTTACTTTTTATTTTGCTAACTTGATTGGTACATGACTAGATAAACTTGCGATTACAACTACATTACAAAGATGAAAAGAAAAAAAACTACTAATATCTTGCCATTCCATCACTTTGCTCTTAACATTTCATAACACATCATTGTAAATCCTCAATCTTTCATAACATTCACCAAACACGAATGCCCGGTTATTGAGATGATAATATCGAGACATAGATCTTCTGACCAATTCTTCATGTGACGCATTTGTATTTGTTTGGTACATAGCTCTCATAATTCGACAAAACTCGGAGATGTCTCCACTAATGTGGTTCCATCGACTTCTAATTCCATTTCTATCTCGACCATTTGGATTGTTTGTAACTCTCACGAACACATCAAAAACACGAATCCAAAACGCCGGTTGCCAAGGTTCCACTTCTCCCACCATACCATTCATTCGGCTACGAATGAAAGAGTAAGTAATTGCTAGATCTTCTAACTTGGTGTAATTGGTCGCCATTTTGATTTTGTGATGAAAAAATTTTGAAAATTTGAAGGGAGAAAGAAGGAATCAATAGAAACAAGATTGATTGGGGTGGATTTGTCAAAGAGGGTATTTTCTTATATATAAGAGATCCCAACGGATAGTTCTTTTGAATTTTGAAAAAAGAGTCGTTGGGGATCTGACGGTCATGAAAAAATAGAAAGATGGATGGTTAAATGTTGAGGTGTAGAGGGGTGTAAGGAAAAAAAGGTCAAACGATAATATTTATGGGACGGAAATCCAATTCCCGCAGGACTTTTGGGCGGAAATCGAGTTTCCGTAAAAAGTTTTTTGCGGGAATTGGATTTCCGCCCTGCGGGAATTGGATTTCCGCCTTGCATCTCTATTCCTATTGCCTGCTACGGATTGGTAGCAGGCAATAGAGAAGTCCTTCTCTATCCCTATTGAATAGAGAAATTTTGCACCATAGTAGTTGCCTATCTATATTCAATAGAGAATTCTCTATTAAATGGGAACCATAGTGCTTGCTCTAAGTTGCCGTCAGTTCAACCAGTTTAGGTGGTCGTTCGCCAAGATTCAAGAGAGATTTCTGAGAAGACACAACTGAAGAATGGGTTCGAGGGGTTTTACTGAAGCCAGAAAGAAAATAGGGAGGAAACAGAAGTTTTGTGTTCAGTTTATGGCCAGGGTTACAGAGGAAGTTCTTGCTGCTGTACACAGTGGAGTTGGACGGGAAAATTGACTGAATAATCAGATGATTTGAATGAATTCTAGAAATGGGTCATTGTGTGAATGTATGAATTGTGCAGGGAAGGAGTTACGAGAGCTAAGAAATCAGGAACGAGCTCAGTCCATTATCACCAGGAAACAACACACCAACTGTTTGATGAAATGCCTGACTGCCAAGTTCTAGAGCCAGGTTTCACAAGGCTAACCTGGACTGCAGTGGGTTATAGCCAACATGTTCTGGTGAGTATTTGTCAGGGGTTGGGAACTGATTTGAAGGTTAACAACAGATTGGGTACAGACCAGTTGGGTTACGCCAGATTCTGAACTATATATGTGTTGCTGCCAATACATAGCTAACTAACGAGTCTGGTAGGTTTGTGAAGGGTAGGACGAGAATAAGAAGCCAGCAACGAAGGAAAGAGAAGTTGCCTGATGGTTCAGTTGGACGAGCTATCAAACAGGAAGAAAGGTGTATTGCTGTCGTCTTGACTCATGGTTCAGATGGGTGTTTTAGAGGGGCTAGGCTATGGTTTCTGGTGTGTGTCTGGTGACTATTTCAGAAGCGCAAAAGAGAGAATCAGAGGCTGAGACAAAGAAGGAATGTGGGTTCAAGTTAAAGCCGACATAAAGATAAGTTTTTAGCCGACAAAACAGCCAAGAAGAGAAGTTGCAGCCGTTGATTTTTATGGTTCAAAGGTACAAATTGAAGATTATTTTGAGTAGTTAAGAGAAATCAGGAAGTCTAGTTTCCGTGGAGATCAAATTTACAGCAGAAAGTTGAGTTATAAAAGGATCTCTAGGGCACAAAATCATATATCTCACAACCTACAGAAACCACCTCCATTGCATCTCACAGAGAGGAGCTTTTCTCCTCTCCAAACCTCTCCAGCCACCACCGTCACAGCATACTTGCATCCTTGCATCACATCCATCATCCGTACACACCGCAGCACCTTCTTTGCATACCACCAGCACCATACAGCAGCAACATCTTGAGCTACACCACCATCTGTCCACCACCACGTCGCCACCATCAATTCACACCGTCCACCATCACAAGGAGCTCGAGGAGTTCGCTGTCTACTCCCCACACCACTGGCTTCCATTGGGTTTGGTCTTCTAGATTTCTTTCACCTTGAACTCCTTTATTCATTGTGTTATATTGTCAAGAATATGAACTCTTTTTGTAGCTAATTGCATAATGATTGAGGTTGAACTTGAAGTCATGAATATGAGTTATTGATTTGGTTTGCACAAAGTCTATTTTGATCTTTCTTTGATTTGTTGTTAATTTTCTACCGTGTTTGAATACATATGAATTGTTTCCGAGTTGCTTGAGTATGTAATCAAGCATCTCTTTGATGGTTCTATTGCTAGTTTGAGATTCTTCGACCCATAATTGTCTAGAGTTGATAAAAAGAAGTAGTGATTCATGATTATTGATGGCGGGATGCTTTTAAATGATTGTGAAGTAGAATAATTACCTTAGTCTACAATCCGAGTTTATGAGAAAGTGACTAGGTCTTACCCCAATTCATTGAACTTAATGCTTTTGATTTGATTCACCTAGAGAGCTTATTTTAGGTGGTCTAATTGAATAGTATCCTCTAGAGAACTTATTCTAGTAGGTGATTATGGAATTGATTAGGATAGTTGAGCTTGTACTTATTATAGGGTGGTGATAGATTGAATATTGTGAGAAATATGACTGCAAATCGATTGTGCTGATTTCATTGATTGATAGGAATACCTTGATCATCCTCATCTCATCTCATTGTTTCGTTACTTTGCATACATTCATTCAGGAAATTAGGTTGATAACTTAACTCTCTCCCTCAGGAACGAACCTGCTTATCCATACTATTATTTAGTTTAGAGAAGTAAGGAATATATCTTTGTTGAGTTCGGCACTCATCACCAAGCTCTTCTTCGGAATTGTAAGCTTGTGTTGCCGCTTTTCTTTTCAGTTACCTTTGAGCTTTTGCTCTTGGTCTAGAATTGCGTGAAAGTCTTCTCTCGGGATCGAGAAGCCTAGAAGTACCTCTTACGGGAAACTAGTTTATGTTTACTAGTCTTCTTTGTATTGTACTTGTGTTCTCTTCTATCACGTCTATCAAACCTAACGATCTTGTTTATTCTAAGGTCCTTCTCTTCTGATATAAGGCCACTCAAGATCGTTGTGATTAGAACATACTCTTTATCTATTAACCTGGATTTGTCAGTAAGCCGCTTTCGGTTTGTGTGCCTAAACTATAGATATTGAGTGGAATCAAGATCGTTGTTATTGGATTTGTTCTTTGTAGGTATATCGTTCTTCACGGTCATATCATTTCGTACTTGCTACAACTATCTGCTTGATTCCAACTGGGACGACAAGGTTGCTCTTTCGGAAGTTTAGGTTTTGAAACCTTGATCGATATCTCGAGGTGTTTATTGCCTAAGTAAACTTAATAACCTCGCTCTTGGTGTGAAAAGACTTCGGTGAAATATCTGTTAGTTACCAAGGATATCATCTAGCGATTTGACCTGCCGCTATTTGGTTGTTGTCCATAAGGTTGTAATCGTCCGATTGGAGGTCGGGTAGCGATAGTCCTCGCGACGGCTATGAGGCAACTCTTGCGTAACACAGTAACGGGCGTCTGTTTACGTAGGGGACACTAGTACACAAATAAGCATTTAAGACGGTTTTGTACAGTGTCCGTATGTATTCAGACACTTCCAAAAAAAAATGGCCGGAGCGTGTCGAGTATTGACGTGTTTTATTGTCCCTTATTGCTACTCTGGATTTTGAGTGTCAGTATAAGGATTAACAGACATGGCCTTCCCAACCACCCGTCGCACAGTGATGCAAAATTTTCCCAATTCTAGTGGCAATACGAGTCTCATTAAACACTAGTAATCACTCAAACCGTCATAAAGATCATTTAAAACACGCAATAATATCATTCTGAGTGTCCGTTGTATACCTTTCAGACTCCAGGAGTATTTTGAACCATCGTAAAGATCATCTAAAACACGGGAAAAAATCATTCTGAGTGTCTGTTGTATACCTTTCAGACTCCTGGTACCATTTGAACCGTTGTAAAAACCGTTCCTGGACACGTAAAATATAATTAAAAGTGTCCATTCTATACCCTTTCAGACTCTTACGATAATTTGAACCGTCGTACGTACCACTTAAAAAGACGCAAAATGTTAGTCCAAGTGTCTATTCTATACACTTTCAGACTCTTAGGATAATTTGAACCGTCGTAAAAAATCATATAAAAGACGCAACATATTAGTCCCAAGTGTTTATTCGATACCTTTCAGTCTCTTGATATCAATTTAAACCGTCGTAAAAATCATATAAAAGACGCAACATATTAGTCCCTAGTGTTTGTTCTATACCTTTCAGACTCTTGGCGTCATTTATAGCGTGGCTGCATGTTGCTTACAAACACGCGAATGCAATATCCGAAGCATTTTTCCACCGTACGATGTCAAGAAACTGTTCTCTGATGATTGAACATCAGCCGTCCAGATACAAACATTCTCAGCCGTCAGAAAAGATGCATTTTCCACCATCCACGTGGTATTATCTGAGCCGTTATTTTCCTGGAAATATTTTGGATCTGGAGCCATACACGTGTCGCTAGATCTGCTGGAGATGATGGAATTTTAGTCGTTTAGATTGATACCTCTGTAACCATCCACGTGGCTCGGTAAAACGGTTTTTTTTACCAGTTCCCGGGTCGGGTGATAAGAATGGTTATTTACCGTCACCAGCCGACCCGGACGGGTCATCCAGGGGAACATTCATGCAATTAAATTTAATCTGGAAATTCATATTATTAATCATTATTGTTTGTTTAACTCGGCTCTAGGAGTTTGCAAAAGAATATTACAGACCATGCATTTATCATCTAAAAACATTATTTCTTTAGTTTTTTTGATGGAGACTCCAAATGTTGTTCATCAGTTGCTTGTGATAGTGCCCTAGCGACGTTCCTCGTATTCTTTGGTTTGCCGTCTGGAGTTGAATATACCCTACGATCCCTAGCCATAGGAATCACTTTCAAATTCAGTATAGTGTTATGTTATGTTCTCGCCCTTAAGAGTTTATTACCTGTTGTTTGACTGACTTCATGTTGATTAGCTTTTGGTTCCTCCACTGCTTGTGAGTCTTCCGGTAGTACCTCCGTCGAAGACATGACAACACTGGTTAGTGGTTGCGTCCCAGAAACTCCATCATTCACTGCCGTTACAACTTTGGCTGACGACTCTTCAGGCGTTTTAACATGGGATGATTGCTTCTCATTCTTCTGTTCCTGCATATGCAGCGTAACATTTAGGATTCTAAAATAACAAAAACTAATTTACGTAAAAATCATGTTCCATTTATACTACCCAAGCAACTTACATCCATAGAGACATGCCTTATTGGACAAGCAATGGTCTTTCCAAGAGCATCCTCTAAATTTTCAATACTTCCATTTCGCACCGGTAAAACGTAAGTAGGCATTAAAATTTCTTCAATGACGACATTGTGGCAAAGAACTTCGTCATCGTTGGCACGTAATGTATTTTTTCTCGTTGTTTTAAATGCTCTACCTCTAGCAACGATGTTTGGCCTAGTACCTGACTCTCCTGACCAGACCTTGCATTTTATACCCTGCAAAAATATACGCCATATGAACATCAACAGTAATATACTCAAGTGACTGTATATATAGAAAAAAAAATTAACCCCTGTATTTTTCGCGGATTGAGATTCAGTAGCCTGAGAACCCGACTTTTGAGAACCCGACTTTTGAAATTGTACCATTGCTTTCTCCTTGTTTTTCGTTAACTCCATTCCCTGAGAAACCAACGGTTGATCCTGTGCCTTTGTTGTCTCTTTGTGCTGCCCAGACTGAGACTCCTTTCTCCCAGAACCCAACTGTTGATCCCGTGGCTCTGGTTTGTCCTTGTGTTTCCTTGATTGAGACTTCGTTATCTGAGGACCCGGTCGTTGTTCATGTGCCTTCACTAGCTCATTGTGCTTCCCATATTGAGACTCCTTTCTCCCAGAACCCAACTGTTGATCCTGTGCCTCTGGTTTGTCCTTGTGTTTCCTTTGTTGAGACTCCGTTATCTGAGAACCCGGCCGTTGTTCATGTGCCTTCACCATCTCCCAGTGCTGCCCAGATTGAGACTCTTTTCTCTTCTTGTTTTTCTCAGGTTGAGATTCCTTTCTCTTCTTGTTGTTCTCAGAGCTTGATTTAGTTGTCTGCATCAATACAGTAATACATAGTATGTAATATTCTTGCAAGATATATTCCCGAACCTAACTGGAATCCATTGGTCATGTGAAGACAGATAAAAAAAAAATCCACGACAAACAAGCCAAGCAACTAACATTAGTTCTGATGGTTATTTGAGATTTTGGCCAGTCGATGAAAGCCCCATGCGCTTCTCCCAGATTATCACAACCCCTATCGGGTATGGGTAAACTGAGTTCATCATCTAACACTTCATTAACCTGCACTAAATAGCAAGCAATCTTCCGCTCGTTTCCCCCACCATCCTGAACAGTTTGCTCAGTTTCCTTTGTGATGAAAGCTACACCTCTAGCAACAATTTTTGTATTTCCTTTAGAATATAGGTTGTTAATGCATAAATATCGCTATCCAACAAACCTCAACCAGAGAAAAGAAGGCACGGCAGAGAAGGCGAAGCGAAGTACGAGATCACTCCGAAGTAGGCTAACGCAACAATCAAAAGAACGAGGGAAGGCATCACCGACTCAAGACATCTTCCAAGAAGTCACATCAGCACTTTATAGGGAGACAGAAGGCTAGGGGCACGCGTCAATACATGGTTGGATCAGACAGCGGTATAAAGAAACTTAACGGATAAGAATTAAGACATCGAGAACATCAAGGGATTCATATAACGAAGATATATACCAACTGAGAGGTGTCAACACAGGATTGCACTATATGGGCGGTGTGCAGAAACCAGCTGTCGCAAAAGACCATCAAAGCAACAGAAGAAACGAAGGATAGCAAAGAGGAATCACTTCACCTAATCGCTATAAATACTCCTTCTCACCAATTGAGAAGGGGTTGACGAAATCACAAGGGGAGATACTATAGTCAAAATACCTTCTGGAATCAGAAGAATAGATTAATAAGTATCACTCCCAAGCTGTATGGAATCGAGATAGATAACCACCAAAAGGATTTGTATTACCATGATATGAGTTTGTATAATGAATATGATTTAATGATATGGAGATGAAACACTTCGTCGTGGATCCACCTTGTTTAGTTTGCCGTTAGCATTATCCATTGTCTTAGAGTTTCTGATGAGTCCTTAAGATCGTTGTTCCATTCATTGGGTACGAACGGGGACGAGGATCCTAGGTGTTACTTAGTCGATAATCGTCGTTAATCTTAAAACTTTATGTGTGTTTGATATGGGAAAATTAGTATCGACAGTTTGGCGCTAGAAACAGGGACCAGTGTCCTTGTATAATCACAGTAACGAAGTTTTCAGCATATTTTTCAGTTTTTATTGGTTATTTTCGCTATTTCAGTTCATTTCGAAAGTCACCAAATAGTCTTTGTTTTTCGATAAGATAGACATTTTTGAAAAACTAGATCTGTACCCTAAGGGACTCACACAATTTTTTAGTGAATAAAAGTGAACCTAAGGAGAGAAAATTTCTTAACCTGAAAAGTAACAAGCGAAAAAGAAAGCAAGCCGAATCGCCCACGGTGTATATGTTCGTTCTATAAATGAAGGATTTGTTTTAAAAGTTTTCAGCAGATTTTGTTGTAGAATCTCAAGAGGATTCCATTTTTCTTTTTCTTAAAAGACAAACCAATTTTACTTTCTAACACGTACGACAGTACGAGGAAACATTTCCTCCCAAGGCATCGTAAATTTCAGGGGTGTAGCAGAGATCTTGAAAAGAAAAGAGCAGGGACGGGAATCAAGAAGCGTAAAGGCAATAGCATCAAGGGAAACGAGGCATCTCTGAAAGAAATCCTAGGCCGCAAAAGAAGAAAGACCAAAAACGAGCTGATGAATCAGACGAAAGCTTTAAGCCAAGGGAGAAGTCCGAGGCACGAAGATATGATCTTAGAGATGAGCGAGCTACGAGAGGGCCTGGAGGAACGAAGAAACTACGGACGCCACTCCGATTAACGAAGAAAGCAGCCAGGAAATGGAAGCCGCGAGCGAAGAAAAGGTAATATCCCAAGAGAGATACGGAGGAAACCATAATATTATGAGCCACGCGGAAGAGAAATGCCCAAGCGGCTTGCATTGCTTAAAATTTGACATGAGCAAGGCCTCGGTATTCACCCTGGAGGTAAAAACCCATGGTATACCAACGAAGGAGAGTTGGTTGTTGTTTTAGGTGTAAAACAATAAAGAGAATATGAGGGGTAAAGTGTGAAGTGTGATGATGTAATAAAAGATTGTAATGTAATTCGAGAGGTCAAGATCGAACAAGACTCGCCTAAACCAAGAAATGGCCGTTCGAGTATTGTTTCAGTTACAAGAAGAGAATATAGGGTTGGTTTAGGGAGGGAAGCAGAGAAAGATGAGATCAGAGAATTGCTATGATTTTCTGTGATGTTGATGATTAAATTGCTAAGAAAGAATGGATATTCAGTTCTCACTAGATATTGAATGCTGAATGAGAAGAGTTAATCAATTATCGATAAGACAGTTTGATTATACTTGCACTGAATTAAACTGTTTGTTCTTGCTGAACTTAAACTTGTTATTTCCAAACTGGTCGAGTGACCTATTTATAGCAATATATTTCCAACTGATCTCGTAAGAAGTGGAAGAAGTGGAAGAGTGGGAGTGTGGAGTAAGTGGGGCAAGTCTTGCGCCTAATATTAGGGAAGAATAAACCGCCCACTTTCTCATCCCCTCTTTTCAGCAACGTTCACACGACTTAGCTTCTTTCCCGTTAAGTGATTGAGCCGTTGCAATCACACGTGCCGTAGACCGCCAAACCAAAACCCTAAAGAATACCCCCCCATGTAACTTACTTGATTCTCGTAAGATTTGTTAAGTCAAAGCTGACTAAGTGCAAAGTCGTACCAATTACTGGTAAACTCAGGACTTTTGCATAAAGATAGAGATTAAGCGATAAGCTTGTGTATCTCTTTTAGGTTTGGTCTAAGGATTGAGCCGGGCAATCGCCATTTAAACCAATGAGATAAATCTAAGGGTTGAGCTAGCAACCTCCATTTAGATAAGATAAGTCTAAGGATTGAGCTATGCAATCTCCAATTAGACTGAGAGGATTTCAGCAACTCTCTGTGGCAATAGTCAAGTAAATACGACTTTCGGTTTGCCATAAATATGAGAAATTGGCTTGTGGCATGTAATGCACCAATTCTCTGAGTAATGAAGACATATAAATGTCCAAAATAATATAAGTCATAGCCATGAGCCATGATTAAGAATTATAGCACTAATTTATGGAAGCAAGTCCATAATCAGGAAAAACAGATGAATGATGCTATCACAGCGTAGCCATCATCAAGAATGCATAAGCATTGCCAATATAAGACCTAAAGATAGGCCACAATAATTATAATGAGCCATGTTACATGGCATAATAATCTTATCGAGAAGTTAGGCATAGGACGCAAAAGATAAGCCATAACATTTATGTTATTTTCGGATTTCTGAACAGTTTGCATGTTATCCGTTAATAAAATCGCCCAGGCCAGCTTATATTAGATAAAATTCCGAATTTTTAGTATGTTGTAGGCAACTCACAGAGGAAAATCTTTCGTGAAGGAAGCGCCTCCTAATTCTTCACGGATTGGGCTATAAAAATCGCACAATGAAGAAATACGTGAGCCGCCAGATTTCCAAACTCAATTAGGAAACTAGAGTATTATGGACTCAATAAAATCCATAATCCTCTAGGACTTGGATCAATAGGATCCATAAATAGAGGGGAGGCTAGGAAAAGATATACTCTATCTCTAAGAAGGCAAGGATAACCGTGAGGGGAAGTAATCATGGACCTCCATGAATACAAGCGAGGGAAAACAATAAGACCCCCACGAATTAGGCGAGAGCCAACTATAAGGCCCCCCATAAATTAGGCTAAGCATGATTATGAGGCCTCCAGTATTTGGCCAAGGCATAACCTCATACCTCCAAGAGTTTGGCCAAGGCACGGCCATGGGAGTCCAAAGAATGA
>JAJJMA010264788.1:0-14028 GCA_023529015.1 Papaver nudicaule | reverse complement strand
GAGTTCATTACTTCGATAGATAGAGATAAGAATAACAAGAGTTCAAGAAAAATTCAATCTTTACTAACCTTTGTTGATGAAGTCCTTGATGATGTCTTCGTGTGTTCTTCATCTTCATCTTCAAAGGGTGGAGATCGACTTTAAACTCTACTACCTCTATCCTAACCCGAAGTAAACCTTGAGTAGGCTAAATCAAGAATTGTGTTTTGACACTTAAAACTGACAACTAGCTTGACATACCAACGCTAGTGGGTTTGACCGGACAATGTCCTAACAATCTCCCCCTTTGTCTATTTTAGTGACAAAACCAATTTACATATGGATTCAAAAGATAAAACAATAAAGCTCTATACCAGATGTATCTTGATTTCTTGAATTCTTCAACTTCTCCTTTGAGTCTTGATGTGTTCTTTTTAACTCCTGTGAAAAACTCGTAGACAGCAACTTACAACATATCAAGCTCAAACAAGTTGAAGCTTACATGGGTTTGGTATGCTCATCCCACATGTTGTTTGTGCGTAAGAGTAAGAATCAGAGCAATCTTTGAAGTTGGTGTATCAGAACTTCTAAAGTGATTATACTCATTCTTGATACGAAACATGATCTCAGCTTTAATTACTCCCCCTTACTTGATACTTTATGAAAAGTACAACAAGTAAGCATATGATGTTCTCCCCCTATGGTTATGCACGGTATGCACGGTAATGCAACAACCACAAGAACAAGAACCATATGTGATCTCCCCCTATTTGTCACAAAAATATGACAAAGTAGATTGAGACTAGGGTTTCATACACCTATAAGAACAGGTGAAGCCAAAAACACACATATCAAGTTAAAAGATGGTATACTTAGGTAATCTGAACAACTAGATTCCTGAGTTCTCATCTGTTGGAGAAATAAAGATACACTTTCTCCCAATATTCCACATCCACGCTCCCCAAAAAGATTTGTTATTAAGCGCAAGTTCAAAAAGAACTCTCCCCCATGTGGTGTTATTCAATAAAACAACTTACAAAGCCTAACATGGACAAAACAATTTAATGTTATCCAGTATCCTTTGTATCAATTCTCTTTTCCTAGTCATTTTCTAAGAAATAAGAGTATGATCACAAAAAGTCTTCTCTTCTTAGAACAAGAAGGTAGTAAAACTTTTGTGATATCCATGACTTTAATATAATCATCACTTGAATAGCAATGAATAAAGTCATGTTGGCAATACCCACAGCATGATCTGGAAGATCACGTACTGCCCTCTAAGATACACAACTTGTGTTAACAAGGGTTGGTTTATTCTTAGAGTAAAGGCTTAACTTTTTCACATGGAGTTTCACCAAAAGTGTGAATAAAGTTTTCCTTGGAACAAAGATCACGTTGGATTGCATAAGATATTCTCTTTTAAGATCTAATCCACGTATTTATGAGTTCCAGGAGTCTCAGAGTTTAACCCAAGTGAAATTCTAAAAGAATATACTCTTAATTCGACTACCAGTGAAATCTCCGCGTCAGGTTCACGTACTGGTACGTGAACAAATTAGACACAGGAGAATTTCCGAGTCTGGTACGCAAACCGGTTCGGGAACCGTCTGCAGGTCAAATTTGGTCAAACCTGGATTTTGCTGGAAGTTCTGGGTTTAGCCAGTACTTAGACGTGTGATACGCCCTCAGCTATAATCCAACATACTCAAAATAGAGTATAACTCCTTAGATTCACCATTTTCCTACATTGATTTGCAAGCAAACCATTGCAATGGAAAGAGTATTGAATCAAACTCATAAAGATCATATAACCGTAGTACACCAAAAAGCATACTAGCACAACAAGAATGTCATGTCGGTAGGATTCATTCTTTGTTCAAAACAAAAGTCGAGACTTTGTTTGCAACTTGTATATTTAAGAACTCTTAAAACCAAGTTGAGTTAGAGAAACATGAAAGATACTCATTCATATTCAAGGATTTGACAACCTTTAAACAAATGAATTATTAACTTGATCAATGTTAACATACCTTTATGTAATCTCCAACCGGGTCTGTGCCCTATTCTTGTGCTTTACCTCACCGTATCAATTGAAAGGGCACTACATGGTGAGGTCGCACAAACACAATCAAGTTGTGTTATAGTGAACAATTTCTTGTTCACCTTTGGTAGTCAAAACAGGAACTACTACATCACTAGGTTTTTCACCAGAAGTAGTCTTAGGCTTAGATTTCTTTGCCTTACCCTTTTTCCCGTTTTTCTTCCGTAACCCAAGCATTTCATGATGTAATTTAACCATACCAAGTATTTGTTGGTTAAATACTGCACAATTTTTCATGAATTCTCTTAGGGTAGCCTCAATAGGGTGATCATTCCCTTTGGCATTTGTTGCTCTACCAACATTCTTTGGTACCCACTTTTGAGTGGTCTTAGGAGCAACTTGATCTTTCTTCCCATCTTTCTCATCAAGGTTACTTGAGAGAGAATTGGATTGACTATCCTTTTGCAGGTTAGTTGATCTCCAATTGGGTACATCAGATCTAGTCTTCGCTTGTACAAAGTTGTTTTCCTTTCTGTAATTATGACGATTACGAGAGGACTTTGTAGAGCGTTTATAGGCAAAACTTGGCTTGTCATAATTCTGTTTCTTATGCCTAAAGGTTGGACGTTCACAACCTGGATCATTAGAAGATGCTCCGTTGTTGTTAGGTTTGACGTGAATCTCCAAAACAACACGAATAGTTGAGCCATTGGCTTTCTCATTCCTTTTACGGAATCTGCAACTTCTAGCCAAGTGACCTTTACCACCACAATAAAGACAATTTTTAGTAACAAAAGGAGTGGGATGCTCGTTGTTACCTGGATGTGCATGTGTTTCTTTGGAGCTCGATAAATCTTTCTCTTCTTCTCCTTGACTTGTTCTGGAGGTAGGTCACCTTGAGGATCAGTGGTAGCCTTAGGTTGAGAAGAATCCTTAGCCTTGACAAATTTCACCTCTTTGTTATTACTTGGAGCGTCTATTCCTTTATAGCCCAAACCTCGTGTATCACGATGATTTTTACTCGCTCCTAACATTGAGGTTAATTTGTCCGAGCTATTTTTGAACTTATTCAAGTTTTCCCTTAAACTCAAGTTCTCTTCTTCCAACATTTTGATCTTTTCAAGAGCTTTAACTAGATCATTCTTGAATGAATCACCATTCTCAAGGATATCTAGTTCAGATGTGTCCTGATCAGAGTCCCCAGCAGCATAGGCAATGCCTGTATTACACTCTTGATAAAAATAATCATCTGGCATATCATCAAGAGTTGCACTGTAAGCTGGATTCTCCTTTGGCTCTTTGGTAGGGCAGTCAGGGGATATATGCCCAAAACCAAGACATTTTAAGCATTGAATATCATCATCAACACAATTAAGTGTCTGAGAGGGAGATGATGTATGTTTAGATAATTCCCTTTTCAGTTTTTTAGACAGATGTCGAGAGTTATCACAATGCTTTGTTCGTGATTTACTAGATTTATCATTAGTACGTTTCACGAACTCAGGACCAGTACCTATCCCTTTCACGAGATTTCTGACATGTTGTGTGATTAAGGACATAGTAGAGCTTAATTCCTTTTCGAGACGATCATCACACATATCAACCCGGGAAGTGTTGATTTTGTCAGAAGAGGTACAGGGAGGGCTAACGGCTTTAAAATCCATTGATCTATTACGCTCATGATCAAAGACTTTAATTTTACTAACAAGGTCACCTCTTGTTATTGTTAAGCCGTGTACTTCTTGGATGGCATGTTTTTTCGATTCGTATCTTGAGGGTAATGACCTCAGAATTTTACACACAATGTCTCTTTCCGGAATAGTTTTTCCTAAAGTGTGACAGGCATTCACTATTTCAGACAATTTGTGGTTAAATTCCTCAAAGGTATCATCCTCAAGCATTCGAAGGTTTCCCCAGTCAGACATGAGATTTTGAAGTCTAGCTTCTTTCTCTGCTGTATTACCTTCGAATACATTCCTTAATCTTTTCCAAGCCTCGTGGGAGGTTTCACATGTAGCTATGTGATGGAATAGATCAGGTGTAACTGCATAAATGATAGCATTAAGCCCATCATAGTTTTGCTTAGCGGCGAGTGTTTCCACTTCATCATAAACCGCTATGTCTTTAGGAACAGTTTGACCATCAACTACAATAGTAGGAGGTACATATTCCTTCATGACATAAACCCAAGTCTTGAAGTCTCGGGCTTGCAAAAACGAAGTCATTGCAGTCTTCCACCATAGGTAGTTTGTGCCATCGAACTTTGGTGGTACGTTACAAGCTCTTACGCTTTGATCCATGACTCACAAGCCTAGTTAAACACAGACAGTTACGTCTTTAGTGTGTTAACCCGCTCTGATACCAATTGAAAAAGAAGGGGTACCGAAATACTACCAACTTTTCGTTTTGGACTTGTGAGACTTATGGTCAGATATGGACAAATTGAATTTCAATATCCAAATCTGTATAACCTGAGTTGTGATCACAAGTGATCAATTCCTACAAAGACAAGTCTCTGTAAATCTTTATTCAAGATTTGGAATCAACGTCAGGATATGAATAACGTACAACTTGTGTTGCTTTAATTATACTATCTGAAATATAATGCGGAAAGTAAAAGCACACAAGACACCAGAAGTTTTTTTAACGAGGAAACTGCCTTGCAGAAAAACCTCGGGACCTTGTCCAGTTTGAACACCACACAGTATTAACTGTCTACAAACACTAACCTACTATCAGACTTCGGATTGGAATGTAGAAGAGACCGATTCCACCCTCCAAGCGAATCAGCTACTGTTGCACTCTTTACGCCTCTTGGATCCCGCAAGACCCTACGCACTTGATTCCCCCAGCTGACGTCCGTTACAGGCCTAGGAGTTGCTTTAACCACTGTTAAATACTTTTTGTACTCAACCCGTCTTTCGACAGAGAATACGTAAAGAACAATTTTCCCTTTAGATATAATCAAGGTTTTGGAAACTTGTTTTGTGTTTTGAGGAACCGTTCACAAGGTCAGGTATCAAAAACACACAATTAGGGTTTGCACGAGAACCGTGACGACCTAATTGTATTCTTGCAAGAACAACTAGAGAACCTAGAGATATCTTGCAGAATCTCTAACCTATATGTAAAACAACCTAAGTTGATATACAATATAGATCGAATCTATCAATCCTGGTTTTACAACCTATAATCCTTGAATGGCCTTATTGCAGAAGAGAAGGACCATAGAATAGACAAGGATTATGATGGTCTACCTGGATGATACAAGTTCAGAACTATCTAAAGAAGAAAGATAGTTAAACTTGGCTTTACAATCCCTAAGTAAAGTCTTATGTAATTCTCACCTTGTTCGTGAAGAACAGAAATAGCGGAGAACAACCTTATGTAGCACACACACCAGCAGGGATGGTTTGTTAAGCTACATGTATGTATATTTATAGTGATGGTTGCTTAAGGATAAAGCTAAGACTCCTTGTGCAACAAGTTAGCTAGTGACCGTGTAAACACGCCCCGTTACTTAACTTGCACACAATGAATCTAGTCACCTTTCTATTGTAGAAACCAAGTAGTGTTTATCTAACAAGAGTTTGATAGATTATAACTACCCATTTAAGAGTTTTGGTTTCATAACAATTGTGAAAGGATAACCTTATCCCTTGACTAGAAGATATTCTACAAAACTTATCTCTAAAGAAAGATAATGTAGAAAAACTCTAATCAGGACGGACCACAACACAGGTGTGAAGGTGGACCATCGTAGCCAGGAGATGGACCTCAGAAACACGACAGGAAACCCTAATCGTAAATCCCGAGGTGGCGGTTCGCGAACCCCAACACTTTTGAAAAGCGTTCCCGAAAGTTCCAGAAGATTCCAGAAGCTTCCTACTCCCTTTCCCGAATTCAGCTTTTAGCCACGCTTTTTAGTTTCAATGAATCACTCATAACTTCTTCGTTTTACAACGGAATTAAGTGATTCTTGAAGCGTTGAATTCGTATTTCCATTCACTATAACATGGAGACCTACTCAAAGGTCAAAGGTTGCCCTCACTATGATCATATGGACCAAATCTCCTCGGGTTAATATACAATGATGTAATTTCACCGTCATAAGCATTGTTCCACATAGTGAGTTCATTACTTCGATAGATAGAGATAAGAATAACAAGAGTTCAAGGAAAATTCAATCTTTACTAACCTTTGTTGATGAAGTCCTTGATGATGTCTTCGTGTGTTCTTCATCTTCATCTTCAAAGGGTGGAGATCGACTTTAAACTCTACTACCTCTATCCTAACCCGAAGTAAACCTTGAGTAGGCTAAATCAAGAATTGTGTTTTGACACTTAAAACTGACAACTAGATTGACATACCAACGCTAGTGGGTTTGACCGGACAATGTCCTAACACCTAATTCCATACCCTAATTTCAAAACAAACTAAATCAGAATTAGGGTTTGGGTACTTACCATATTGTGGTGATGTCGATCATGTTGTTGGTGTTTGTGGTTGTGGTTTCGATTATCTAGTGTTTGTGGAGATAATGGAAAACGGGAAGAGGAAGAAGAGAAGACTGTCTGTATATCTTTTGATTGACGTTTCAATGAGAAATTAAAACAAATAAGGGCATAAATGTCTGATAAAACTGACGTGTCGTCCTTGTCTTTTAAATAAAATTGGTATTTCTGTCGTCTCGTAGGACCTGGCCGTGGGCGGCCAGGTCCATATGATCAAATTTCTCCTTATGTTGTTGTTGCAAAAATCAATCAAAAAAATATAAACTCACAAACGGATTTCACGAATAGATTTTCCGTCTCTAATGTAGTGGTTGCCCCATTTGTTTTTCCAGATAGGGAAAGGTCCACCATTTTATTAGAGTCAAAATTAATCTTCGAAAAATTCTTTTGTGTTTTTCATCGCTTAAAATCAATAAATTGTACTCCAATCACTGTAATTACCTTTATTAAGGTGCCCTTGGAATACTTGAGAAGACATTTTTTCCTAGAATTAAATTACCCTCTTTATTGAGATTAGATCTTTTCCGAGAAGAGATTCCACTTTTACATTTATTTATGATTTCTTCTATTTTTTTGCGCATTAGCAGATTTTTTCCCAAGTCGAAGATCCAAATAATTGGAAGGAAGTAACTCCGTCTTACAACTCATCATTGGCGACATAGCCTCCAGATTACGTGCTCATGTAATACCGAAAAGACTACATTTTTTTTGTAGATTTTAGCCGCAGACCCAACGCCATTTAAAACCATAAGATAATTATAAGATAGTTGATCACTTAATCGTTGGAGTCATCTATGAAAACAGAAGTATCATCAGCATATTGAAGATGACTACTTTTGATCCCATTCACATTCAGTTTGAATCCCCCTAGAGGACCCGACTCGTGACTATCTTGGAAAAGAAGAATTAAAGCTTCTGACACAATATGAAACAAATAAGGGACCAGATAAAACTTTTATAAACTTTTCCAAGGGGTAAATTTCTTATGTGTTATCAATTGATGAAGCTAAAGTCAGAGTGTTGGAAATGCAACCTTGGACCCACTTTCGCCGTCGTCCATCAAACTTTATCAAGAACTTCATCAACAAAGTTATATAAGCATGATCGAATGCTTCCCAAAGTCGATTTTACAGATGTCACCTGGAACACCATTCTTGATTCTACATTTAATGGCTAATAAAACAATGCATCACGAGCACAATGCTTTAAGGTAATTATGTTTCTCGTCATCTTTCTCTAGTATTAGTTTGTAATACTCCCCTTATGTTCAAGATTTTTGGTGTGTGATTAAATAAACTGATTGTTCTGTTGTTTGTCATATGGTGTTGGTCATTTAATTTTTCTACTTTAGATGAAATACTAGTGTTTTGTCTGCATTTGCTTGTGAGTGAGATGTTATGCCCCATATACTGTGATCGTTCTCTCACTTTCTTTAAAGATGCTAGTGTTTTCTGATGAAAATTTTGTAGTTCTCTAGGATATTGAAGGAGGTTATATCTCAAGAACACTAAGAATTTTTCAAGTTGCGGCGTCCTTTATAAAGTTGTTTATTTATGGATACTTGTTGCAGACGGTATTCATCACAATATATTTTTTTCTTTTTTTGTAGCTCTACCTATTTATTTTTTACACTGGTGCAGTTGCATGAACAGTATGCCTTTTACCCAAGGCCTTAGCCGAGTCCTAATTTTTGTTCACTCATATAGAATAATATCTTTACACTGTTATTCGGAACTTACCTCAATTACCAGTTAGAATGTCGATCCAGGTAACTCGTGTTGTGAAAAAAATGGTTTAATTCTTATGTATTAGTCTGCCTCGCAACACATGGAATATTTCCATAGACTTGTTATTGTTTTGTTTCTTTTTTGAACAAATAAGGTTATACTAAAAGTAAAAAGGAATGCTTTACATACTACGTATGGCTTTGAACGTCTCCATATCAGATGCATATACTTGTTACCAGATGCAATTTTCTTGCTCGAGTCAAACCCTTGTTGCTTCTCATAACTGATTCTCTTTTCCGAGCCGCCAAGTGCAAGTATTTTAGTCGCTTATGTCTCAGTTTGTTCGATGAAGTATCTCTATGCAAAAACATGTTTACATTTTCAATGTGGTTGTCAACCTATTTTTTACATAACCAACCCGTTTCTCCAATCCTCAGGTTCTACTGGCATCTTAGGCGGGAAGACTAACTTGTCAGACAAACATATTTTACATCTTTGTTTTTTGCTGCATCGGCTTTGTAATAATCTAAGTTGCAAGTTTTCTAATTAAATCTCAAATAAGAATATCTTTATATGCGTATATTTGGGACTTGGGTATACTCTTATGTTGTGAAAGTCACCAACAAAATATTCATTAACAACAATATCAAAATGTGTTGAAGGGTTCATGCACAAGGAAGGACTTCGGTTTTCCAAGTCCAGATTCAAAAAATTTCAACAGTTATTTCACCAATGTAATAGAGAGTATATTTGATACTTATATCTAGAAGTCAGAGGTATTTCGTATGTCCGTATGTCATGTAATAACAAGGCGATGAGTAACAACTGATCGTCCAACCTAACTTAAGAAAAGACATTAGTATTCCCATACAATCCAAATTAAGGTAAGCTCTTATTTAATAGTGTAGTTGAAGCTCTTAAACCAAAAACACTCAAGATGCTGCAGACATGATAGACTTGTTATTTAGTAGTGTAGTTTAAACTTTCAAACTAAAATCACTCCTCTAGACGGTACAAACATAATAGACATGTCACATAAAAAAATACACCAAGCCACACAAGATATAACCCAAAAAGAACATGAGACACTGAGCCTTACCCCTTAGACATGTCAAAAGCCCAAATCTAGCCTTGCCAAAATAAAAAACAGACAAACACATCAACATGATATCTGGCATGAGAATAAAGCCGAGGACGAATATGACAACTTCAATTTTTCTTTATCTGCTTCTCAGCCATCCTCATGGCTAAGTCTTTTCACAAAGGTCGTCAACGATGGAATCGCTATAAATGAGCATAGCCAAAGTAAAGTGATAGATCCGATTGTGTAGAGCAAGACATATTGAGAAACCTTGTTGCTAACGCTACACTTGTCTGAGTCACTGAGAGGCTTCAATCCAAATAATCCATATGCCATCAATCCAAATGCAGCGGCAGAACCATAATTAGCGTCTTTTTGTAAATCTTCCATACTGTGTTCCCAAAAGCCATTAATCCATGTCACGGGTGTCTGTTTATCTTCTTTTGTTGCATGTACATTCTTTGCAGCAGGTCTCCTAGTTTTTTGTTTTTGACAAACAAGGTTAAGGCTTTATTAAAAAGAAAGGTAAAGTATAGTGTTACAAAATGAGCCCAAGCCCATACCCAGATCCCATACTAAGATTTACAGTTATTTCAATCAGATATACTCGTGAATAACTTGACCACTGATTTGTAAGAAATTTCGCTCAAAATAATCCATACATTAACAACCCAAATGTAGCGCCAGTTTCAGCATAAGCAGCGTTCTGCAAATTTTTCAAACTATGTGTCCAAAAATCAGTAGCCCACGCCGGAGTTTGCCAGTGTTTTTTTAACTTTTCTTATATGTGAAGTTTTGTAATCCACCTTCGGTAGACCGTCGATGATGTATCCTCATACTTCTAATGCAATCTTCTTATCTTAGAATTTTTTTTTTTTTTGTAACATATATGTGTTACCGTACATACTTTTCATTTTGTTGATAAATGTTAAAATATAAATAAAATCTCTAACATCCTTACATATTATTTTTTCTTCCACTTCTTGATGATTACTTGTTTCTTCAATTTATTGTGCTTTATTAATTTACTCTTTATTAGGCAACTCTTATTGTACCCCAGTAAGTGCTTACCATATTAGTGTAAGTACTCTTATTGTTGCAGCAATCGAGGACTTCCCAAATAATTGTACAAACCATCTCAATATTTGCACAAATTTGATAAACAGTTACTCAAACCCTCAAAACTAATAATGAATTAGAATCATGATTCGATTTATATCAAAGTTCGTCACATTATATTTTTGAGCTGAAAATCTCTCACACATAATCCAACTATACATACTTATATGCAAGTGCATTTACTGAGTAACGGAAAGTTGTAAGTTAGTGGCCATAGAGAGAGTTGCAATTTTTAAAAGAGGACAAATATTATGACATTTTTTTTATGGTAATTATTTATATATATAAGTAGAGTCATAAACTGTTGGATTCATTTGGCAATCCAATTGTTACAGTTGGGTGAGAACATTGAATACACAATAATTTTCTAATTTTCCCAATTGTTTGTTCAGATTAGTTACAAGATACTTTACCTCCTGCAGAGTAAGTTGTTCTTGTGCTATTACTTGAGAATCTAGACCAAATGCGTGATAATTTGGCACGAAACATGGGCAGATTATTCACACAATGCAAGGAATGTTGAAAAACTAACTTAGTTTTTATGGTATTGTATGATGAGGGATTATGAAGGTTGTAACGCCTTCAAAGATGACTCTCCATAAGAAAAGTCTGAGTTTTTTTGAACATTTCAGAATCCAGTTGTTTGAAGTCCAAAGTTGTGGGTGGTGTGTGCGGCTATGATTGGTTGGATGTTATAGTCGGTGTTGTGCTGAATAAATTGGCCATGATCATTGCATAGTGTGTAGACCCAAGATTGTTTAAGAGTCTCTCAAAAAACATACCCTAGAACGTAGTACGTAGCTCACCAAACCTAAAACTAGTCCTAGATCATACCTAACAAACTTAGTACAGTTATTTACAAAAAAGAGAAATAACTAACGTAGAACCATGCGTGAGAGTACGCATAACATGGGTTGTCAAAGTTCGGTGTTGCATTTGACGGTCCCAATCCAGCGTACTCATTTGGTCTGCAAGAGTTGGTCCCTGCCAAACTCTCACATTCCTTCAAAAAGTGTTACAACAACGATATCTTCATCAATTGAAAATTTCCATTCAGGTTGTGGTTTCTTCGGTTTTGGTTCTTCTTGGTATGTGACTGGAGGCCCACGTCCCATTATAAGTGATGCAGTAAAATAACGATGCTTGAACTGGACTTTTGATGTGGCATGTGTTGGTGACTGAACTGTAACTGAGGTATTAGGTGGCAGTTGATTCTATGGATTATGATTTCCTATGTTCTGGCATGCGAGTGAGACACCTCCCAAGTTCTGTTTTCTACTCCCAACTGTAGATATTTCACTTTGAGGATATAAAGATGTAGGATTTTGAAACTTAGTGTCTGCTAGCTTGTTTCTTTTTCTGAATTTTCTACACTTTGCCGCTGGTGGTAGCGTAGCTTCATAAACCACTTGATGTTGTAGCTAAAGGTTTGACATTGTCTAAAATTCGTGTACATCAGGAAAGAAAACATAAAAGGAAAATGAATAAATCCATAATTCAATCAGCTAGTTTCTGTTGCATTAACTGGAGAAATTTAGCCTAGGTGTGAAGTTCTGTTAGAAAAAATCAATTGAACTACAGAAGTTTGCAAATCAGAAACTGCTAGAATTACCCCCTAACAAGATCAAATCAAGGAAAAAATGATTCAACCTATGTCTACAACAAATGGTGGTTGATTACAAAGGAAATAAAATAGTTGTTTGAAAAGGGAGAACTAGAAAAAATATATATATATAGACAGAAACCTGTAGTACTTACTTCTAATATAGTGATTATTAGTTAAAGAGCAAAACATCGAACAAGCTATAGACAGAAGAGTCCAACATGGTTACTAAATTAAACAGATAAAATTCCAACCAACATACAAATTAAGAAACCCAAATCAAACCAAGATTTAGATAAAAATAAATATGATTGTAATACTTCAGTAAATTAAGACATGCAATAACCAAACCTGTGATAGATAGTTATAAGGCACGCGGAAGGAAGATAAAAGGAATAAACTCAGACGAATTAGGTTGTAAAGTTCCTTTCTCAATTGTTAACCGGACTGCGTGTTTTCTAATTACTATCCACATGTGTATGGAGTGTTGTTGCTGGATATAATCTTGAAGTAAATCTAACTTGCATACTTGGCTGAAGAAGAAGAGGAAGACTTATTGTGAAATTAGTGAAAAACAGCTTGACCTAGTGGATCCGATCCTCGGAGCTATGTGTAACCCAATAAAAAGGGAGAGTAATTGGCAACTGATGATTAAGCCTCATCTAACACAATATATTAGTTAGGCTTAATTTTAGAGTGGTGTGGTTTAATTGTTAATTAATAACGTTTACTTGATGTGGTTAAGTTTTACGGGTAAGTGAACTCTTCACACACGTACAAAATCGAAAAAACAAATTAACTGGGACATAATTTTGTCACACAGAAGACTCTATCTGATTAGAATTTCTAATTTCTATAGAATCTTAGGTATCTAATGGATTTGTAACAACTAGATGATGTCGTCGAGTTTGTGCAGAAGAATTGCATAAGATCTCCAAAATTTTGGAGTAATCTATTTATTTTTTTTTCTTTGTTTGGAAACGAAAAAAAAGATTCCTAATCGATCGGAAAACCGACTCTTGTTATACCGCAAGTGCACGGTGTCGAAGATGTAGACGACGGCAAGTATGGGTTGTCCCACAGAGAGTGTTAAAGATACGAGTGTAGAATTAAATATTGTTATAACCAAGATGAAAACAAGAATAAAACCAATATGAAAAAGACGTCAGGGTTTGAGGAATCCATTGTAAAATCGAAGCAGCTGTATTCTTTCGCAAAAGTCTTCATAATTCCAAATAGGTATGTCTGGTCTTGACCGAAAAATAGATAACCAAAGTACTCTATATACTTGGCATAAAGAGTCAGAGAAAAATCATAAAATGATATTAAACAAGGTCAATAAAATGGTTTCGTCAATTACCGAACTATGTAGTATATTTGGCATAAAACATGAAAAGCAATTAGGCGAAGAACCATTAATGTAGACACTCAAACAATATTTATTAAGCACAAGATAAATAGACTTTGTTCAAGAAAACAAACAACCCGACATTCACAACTTCATCCCTAGCCCTAACAAGAAATCTAGTAAATTATGGCTTTCTCAAAAGCCATTAAATTGATAAAGAGAAAACAAAATATAAACCCTAGTTTTCCCTTATTGGGGTTTGTCTCCTTTATGCAGCTGCGTCTCTTTTTATAATCAAAGTGTTAACAAATCCACCGACTTCGCACCAGACTTGTATGTCGTCGATGATCTCCAACTAAACCACCTTCTTTTTCTTTAAGGCCCAGCAAATAATTTCACTCAAATAGATCCACTTTTCTCGAACCAAAGAAGCCAAAGTAGGTCCAGTTCAGTCACAATCCACCCGCAGCTTCTCCTTTCATTCACGCCTATCTCAGTCCCTGATTTCAGTTCTGTTATGTAGAGATACGCGAGCAGGTCAATTTACTTACCAGCATTTAATTAGAAATTCACACGTTAACCGTTTTTTCCGTTGATCGGCGTTGACCCTTGATCG
>JAJJMA010264766.1:0-11542 GCA_023529015.1 Papaver nudicaule | reverse complement strand
AAAACCTTAAAATGGATTTTGATCAATAACATGGGTTTTGAAACCCTGAAATGGATTTTGAAATCTGCACGAATTGATTTTTCGCTTGGAGTTTTCTCTGCAAGAGTTTTAGTCCTTCGAAGATCTATTTTACCATGCCGAAGCGAAAAATGCTTTTTAATGGATGTCTTTGCCATCTGATGCTGTGCTCAAAAGGCTCTTAAACACACTAAAGCCCTTAAGGTCATTTAGATGCTTAAGAGACAGGAGCTATTTTCATGAAAACAATCTTTTGAAAAGATCTTTGAAGAAGATTATAAAGACGATAAAACAAAAAATTTGAAAATCTGAAAATTCACAGGCAAACCCTAAGTTGTTTTAATCATCCCTGTTTCTAGCGCCAAACTGTACGAGTAGAAAATCTGCATAGGTACTCAAGGTACCACATCCATCAGATCTACTCGCACATACAGTATATAGTGATTTAGCAGTCCGAAGACATCAAGAACAGCATCGAAGATGCAATGAACAGTGATTTAGAACTAAGTGAAATAACCAAGATCAGATAAAGAAAACTTTTCTGTGTATTACTAATGCTGAGATTACATGAAATAAACCCTAAGGAACCAGAGGAGATTACAAACCTAATCTCTCTCTTGCTACTTAGGCTCAACCAAACAAGAATCCAACCCCTACAACGTTTCCCAAACTTGCCTTATATAGGCCGAGTTCGGGTGGTTTACAGCTAATAAAGACAAAAGACTCAATCGTGGTGGTGTCAGTTTCTGTCGAGTAAGGCGGTTTACACCCCGAAGCTGAATCTTCGGCTTCGGTCCTTCGATGTGGTCCGAAGCTTTCGTCCCCGAGACTATACTTCGCCTGTACGTAGCTTCTTTTCCTTTATCAACCCAAGACATTGCTGTCGCCATTCTCGGTGTGGTTTTCTCGGCCTGGTTATGTTCCTTGGATGCGAGACACGTGGTCCGAAGGGTTTTTACCCCCTACAAACATAGCCACCTCTATGCTCCCTGATAAATGTGACTCTGCTTATGGTCTAACTTTAACCAATTACTCAGGTCAGTGCACAAGAGCCAGAGGGATGTCCTCCGGATGGAGTACTATTGAACTTCTAGCTGGGGATGCTGCTGATGCTGCTTTTAAATGGGCTGAAGAGCTTGCTGGACACAACCTTGAATTCCAAAGTGATTCAGAATATGTTCTTGGTCTCTTAATGAAGCAGTATGCCAAAGCTAAAGAACAAAGATTTACGAATAGCAACAATTTTGCGAATCAAAACTACAAGCTGGTCAACTTCAAAGCCATGGAGTTTAGCCTTATTTCTAGATTTGATAACTTTAATTCTGCTACTATTGCTCGAATGTGTAACAAAAACATCATAGACGATCAATGGTCCGGTAAAGACCTCCAAAATATGCTCTCTAAATTCTACAGTAGTCCAGATACCAACTGGCCTATAAACTGGAACTACTCTCATTGATTGTAAGTTAGTGGTTACTTTCTTTGCTATAAAAAAAAAAAAAAAAAAAGAGACCCGAGTTTGTACTTTTGTATATAAAAAACAAACACAGGGACTCAAAAATCTTTTATTGGGTTTTATTTCTTTCTTACAATCAAAAACATTATTCTGTCGTTAAATCCTAAGAATTGAAAATTTTGATATTTTGTATTGATTTTTTTTTTTTAATGTTCAAGAACATCAATCTCTTTAATCTTCTCATTTTGTTTACCTTCTTTGTTCTGTTTCTCTCGTTATTCAATCTTCAACACCAACAGCAACAACTAATACAACAACAACAAGAACCAGAGAAGCAATACCCACTTCATAAACGATATAGTGAAATGGTAAAGTATGGTGTATTTGTATTTTCGATATGGGTTTGGTTGTATAGAAAAATGTGTTTCTTCTCTAGAATTGGATTGAATGATGTTTATTGATTGTGATGTTGATATTTTTCTAAAAGCAGGTGGTGGATTCAAATTTTGTAAAGATAAATACAAGTGGCGGTGGAATCGATAACAATAGCAATCATAATATTAGTAAAGTTAAAGGAGGAAGAATATCAAGGATTGGAACTTATGCATCAATGGCCGACCCTTGTATTTCCTGTACTACATTCAATATTTTAGCACCTATCTACAAGAGACTTGATAAAGAGGTATAAACCTTTTCATTTAATTGCGCTTCTTTTGACCTTCGATCCATTTTTTTGGAAAAATGACACAGAAATTTGAAAATTTGAAGTCTTTCGAATATGGTTTTGTGTTGATTGTTGTTGAGAATTTGATGAACATGAAAAAAATAATTGAATTCAATCTGTTTGTTTAAATGTCTGTGTGGGTACTCAAGATTATTGTTTAGAAACTAATGGTTAGTATTGGTTGGTGTCGTATAACAGAATCAAAGCCGCCGAGAAAGCGAATATAGAGCATACTGGTATAGCAGAAACCGAAGTATATTAGATCTTTTGTTGTATGATAGATCGTCAATTATATGTCTTCAGGTAAGTTATTAATGCTTCTTCTTCTCTTTTTTTTGTTAGTTTAGGTTTTCGTCGATTTTTTCTTAGTATGAGTGTGATTAATTTGCTGGTTTAAAATGGGTTCTTTTCTCAATAGGAATTTTGGGTTGGAAATGAAGAGCTCGTTGAAATGTATGAGAAGAGACTAGGTAATGCAGGCTATACCAGTTTCAAGCTAGCGCGCACAAACAACCGAGGAGATGGTATGGTCCCTTTTTTTGAATTAAACCTTTTATTGGATTTTTGTTTTTCATCTTTATTTTTGATATCACCACTTCCCTCCCTGAACTTTTCGTGTTTCACAAATGATTCGCATTCGATAAGCTCGTCTTACTCATTGGCGCTTAACTCATTCAGAATTAATGTCGGTTTCTTTGGTTGGTCCTGATTTTTCTATTGCCCGTCTGTCTGGAATACTAGTTTTGTGGCCCCTCACTCAACCATGAGTCGACCAACCCTAATGAAATATAATTTATTGATACAAAGAAATGATTATTTTAACTTTTTTTGTTTATATTTATAGTATTTCGATGCTCAAATTTGAGAGATATTCTTTGGTTTTTCAAACTTGTAAGGGGTATTATGCACCTACAGTATTTCGCAAATTTGGGAGCACTCATTCTGTGTAACTTATGATATTAATAAATTTGAAAGACTTATTAATTATATTGTTGAAAATGAATACGACATAGGGTGATGAGCAAATTAAGTTCATCTAGAGAAGCTTTTGTGGTGAGGGTTTAGAAAACAAATAATATTTCCATAGTCAGCATCAAAATCTTGTTGATTATATTGTTAAATATAGATATGTTAAGTCAGAGATGCATATCGGATTCTTTCATTTAAAATATTAGAGAAGATTAAGTCAATCAACTTATTGATCATGCATAAATGAGCATGCTGATCACTACTTGGTCCTGTTCATTTTAAAGCATATCTCACATTTTTTCATGCAAACATCAACGTTAAAAGATTTCAATGAGAAACCAAAAGGATAATAATTTGTATACTCTACGGTCATTAAAATTAACCAGACAATTTGTATACTAAACTAACCTAAATATCTCATGTGTTTTGTTTTCTAACAGAATCTGTCAGTTATCGACAGGTTTGCTCACTGCTGTTCGTAAGGATTACTTTACAATTCTAGATTACAGAGAATTGCTTTTCAATGATTTCGGGGACCGTGTTGCACAACTATTACACGTTGAATCAGTTGTGCCCTTCTCACCCTGTCGACATAAGAATGTTTTGCAAGAAATTCTTATTGTGAATACCCATTTGTTATTTCCTCATGATTCCAGTCTTTCCATCGTACGGTTACATCAGGTAGAATTATCTGTACGAAATACATCGTTTTCCACATTTTATTAGCAAATTCTTTTACTTGTAGTTGAAATAAAAGTAATTTATAAGTTTATTTTATGCTGTGGTAAAACAGGTCTACAAAATTCTTCAGTATGTAGAATCTTACCAGAAAGAAAACAAGCTTAATCCTATGCCAATACTACTCTGTGGGTAAGTTTTCGACCCAGTTTTTTTATCACAGATCATGATAATATTGTAAGATCCTTATCTTTATTCTGCATGCTTTTTCACAGTGACTGGAATGGGAGCAAGCGGGGACATGTCTATAAATTCCTTAGATCCCAGAGTTTTGTGTCGTCGTATGATGCTGCTCATCAGTATACGGACAGCGATGCTGATGCCCACAAGGTGATTATTTAGTTTCAGATAGAAATTTCATCTCTCCGTGGAGTTTACCTCAGAAGGTTTAAAATAAAATGTTTCTAATGCTATTTAAAATTTTATTACAGTGGGTTAGTCACCGAAATCATCGAGGGAACATCTGTGGTGTAGATTTTATATGGCTTCTTAATCCTACTAAGTATCGGAAACCACTAAAAACAAGTTGGGGTGAAGCTGTGTTTAGTATAATTAAGGTGAGCTAAACAAAGATTATATGATGAATTTTCTGCTAAACTATCTCTCATATAAATGTTTTCTGATGCTAAGATTGTTTTGGTTGCAGTACCAACTACGTGAAGCTTCCTTGACTGAAAGTGATGCCTTTGCGTTCTTGAAAGCTGATAGTCCTGGTGATTACATCACTTACTCTGCTTTCTGTGAAGCACTGCGTCAGGTATATGCCATATTTATATTTTAAGAAATAAAATAAAGTAAAGGATATCATATAAACATAGACTTAATTATATTCCACGTGATTCAGCTTGGGTTAACTGGTCTCCCTCATACACTGAGTTCTGAAGAGATAGAGGATGTGTGGATCCAAGCAGACATCGATGAAAATGGTGTTGTCGATTACAGTGAATTTCAGGTAAATAAAATGTTGAATCTTTGATCAAATTTAAGTATTGCATTGCTCGCTTGATGACATTGATCACGCCCTGAAAACTCAAAATTCTTTTAACTGGTAGTTGAGTTATTAGGTATTACTAATGGCAATCGATTATGAACTGGTAATTTGTTGTCAAGAAAATGGGTTTGCCGCAAATGCACAACCCCTTTTCGAACACCTTTTTGGAAGCCAACTCCTCTATGTGAATCGATTTGTAATACCATCAAGATCACCCCTGGTATAAGGCTAAAGTCCTCAGTTTTAGTATTTGATGAAAGAAGTGGGTAGTGTTCTTAATTGCTTTTAAAAGTGGTTCAGTTGGTTTTATTACTCCTTATGGAAACTTCTGCCTAGTCAATGATTTCTGTGCTATTGCCTTTTGATTGATATATTAATTTTGGTAATGCAGCAACGAATTTGGAATCCAGTATGTTGTTTTGACCAAATAGAGGAAAAGATAGAAGAGAGCACAGGAGAAAGGGTAGAGGAGGAACAAATGTATGGTTTCAATGTCAAAAATGCAGTTCTCTTCCCCCGTGAAGTAGAGAAAGGTCTGTGGCCAGAAAACTACTCTCTCTCTGACCACGCAAGACTTACTGTAGTTTTCTCACCGGTAAGCATGCTCACTACGCAACCAATTTGCTAGTAATAATAAGACTAGGGGTGGTAAAAATCCCCACGGTGTCAATACAAAGTAATCCAACCAAGAAATCAAGAAGAAGCTTTTCTGAATGGTTGAGAGATAATTGTATACGTTTTGTTGAAATCATGTAGTGGGTATTGTAAATCCCAATATTAGGCTGTTTCCGGTTAGTACCGTGAAGGAAAGCTATCGTGTAACTGTGGGTTCCGGTCTGCCTTGAACGATTTTACGTGTTAAAGCTAAAATGAAAAGAGAGAACAAAAAAAAAAAAGAAATAGTTTTTTTTCAATTTCTCCGTTTCTATACTAAATGAACCTATGTATTGTTTAGAAAAAATTAGAAAAATTACGAAAAATCAAGAACTATCAGTGGGTCTGTTGGCTTTAGATTCTTGAGCATGAAGAACAAGCAGGAGGTACTAAAAACTTCATTTCCATTTCACTTCTGAAAAAGAAGAACCTGTAACGAAAAGAATCGATTGGGAACCGGAACCGAACCGGAACCGAGTAATTTATCGGTTCCGGTTCTGGATCCCAAAATATGGAACCGATACCCGGAACCGTTAGGAACCGGAACCGACTAAAATAATCGGTTCCGGTTCTGGTTCCAGTGATAACCGACCCGGAACCGACCCGTTGACAGCCCTAGTTCTCATGGTCATATTTGTTGACAGTCATCCAATATTTTTGGTTTATCATTGTGTATGGACGGATAGGTAGGCTCCTCATGGTATGGTAAAATTGTGAAACCGCACCGTACATCTATCTAATAGCACGAGATGATTTTGATCTTAAGAAAACCCTTCATCTTGGTTTGGTAAGGCCAACTCCTATGGTATGGATGCATAAACATCCATATCTTACTGATAATCCCTATATATATGGATAGTCATATACATATACTGGCTGTTTTAGGGGCCGGCAGAATTGTTAGAGAAGCCGGAAAACAATATTACAATCCTAGGGGGTGTTATAAGGGGTGTCCAAAAACAATGAAAAGTCTAAATTACCCTATTAAATTAAGGATGAGACCAAGAACATGAAGAACGTGAAGAAAGAGATGAAACCGAGACTCTTGATGAAATAGATCCGGATATGAGACTCAGGTAGACCTAATTAACAAACCCATTGCTTGAATTTGTCTGTGATTGAGTTTTTTGTTGCTGATTGATCGATTGAATGTTATAGAAATTGGGTTCAGTTTGATTTCCGGTTGGATGTAACCCTAAAAATCCAACCGAAAATTACATTCAAGATTTTTCGCCTGGTTGTTTACAGTTTTGCATGCCTAGTTTGCAGACGAAAATCGAGTAGTGTAGATTGTGTCACAAAGAAAGTAGCCGAAAACAGTGTTAAATGTGAGAAATCTAGCCGAAAACAGAGTTTGCTACATTGTTTTTCGGATAGGTTAATTAGTACAATTCCAGACGAAAATAGAGTTAGATAGATTGTTTTTCAAGATGAGTTTCGAATGAATTAAGCTGGTTACTTCCAGACGAAAATGTCTCTGGAAATTTTTTTGGCTTCAAATAGGTTGTTTTCGTCTGGATGGTTGTAAAAACATCTAGACGAAAATTTGTTTCGGTTTAGTTGTGGAGGTTAATTCCAGACGAAATTCTTTCTGGAAAAATTTCATTTCAAATAGGTGATTTAGTATAACTAATTTTGATTAGTTATAATTAAGTAGGGGTAGTTTGGAATTAAAAATATATGTTTGATAAGGGGTTTTGAGAAAAAGCTATTGGACAACCCTATTTTGTCTCATTATCTGGCTTCTCTAACAATTCTGCCGGCCCCTAAAACAGCCAGTATACATATGGAGAAATTTTCTACTATGGAATCCTATTCATATATCCACAAATGAGTTTAATTATGTGCACACTCCAGTCTATTTGACATATTCATCTAATTGGTTGATTCAATAACTGATGGGCCCATTATCATTTATGTTTCCACAAAATCGCACAAAATCGCACTCATCCACAAATCTTATTACTAGACCCCACATATACCGATTTTATTATTATAAAATTCTAAAAAGTTAAAATATATTCTCCATCCGGTCTTAGAAAATCCGGATGGAGTTTTTTTTTTTTTTTTTTTTAAACCCGGGTATTTATTTACCGGGTGGGGGGAAAAAAAAAAAAAAAAAAAAAAAACAATCCGGCCTTTAGATAACCGGATGGACGATCCATAGCAAACCCCTCAAATTTGAGGAGTTCTATCTTGGCAAAAAGTTTTGTGGATTTATAAAAACACCATAGTAGCACTTTTTGGTCCACATTTTAGGGATCATCCCAAAGATATGGATCATTTTACTTCCCATAGCCATAGGAGTTGCCCTAATGGTTTTGGCTAAAACCAAACCGTATACCGTTGGTAAAACTGTTAATGCCTAAATTATTATTTTTGAATAGTTGTTAATGCCTAATCATTTTGTCCATTCATTATATGCCTTACAAAATTTTCTCTTTAATACTTAGTCACAGTTGCATAACAAAATTCAATCATCAACTTCGATACAATAACACGGATACCATTGTCTCTTTATATTTTTTTGCTTAATTTGAAGATTTAAGTTCGAAGTTCGCAAATTATAAACCCTAAGGTACTATAAATTAAACATTTTGGGGATTTTTAAATATCAACGGTTTTTGCAAAAATCATTGGTTTTCCCCAAACCGTTATATTCTAAAACCGTACCAAACCGTTTTGAAATTTAATGATTTTGGTACAAAATCATTAAAACCGTCCCTCTTGGTTTTGGTAATGGTTTAGCCCAAAACCGTACCAAATTGTACCATGAACACCCCTACCGGCAGACACACAATTATGTGGAAGCCCGCTAATTCAAGTGGATGGTGGGGCCCACACTCTCCACGCATGTGTCACAATCGGTTTCGCCATTGTTTATTGGTCGGTACATTCAGAAGGGTTAGGAAAAAAAACAAAAAAAACAAACAAACAAGATTTTAATCCCAAACAAGTTGAGGTAGGCTATAAAATGTAACCCAAATTATCAATCATTTTTCCTAGGTCATGGTTCTAGTACGTGGATAGTTGTGTTCCACACATTCCAGTTGAATGTTAGTTCTATGGCTATCCCTCATTCTTTCAAATCTACTTTCACTGCTTCTTCCCATGTCAATCTCGGCCGACCTATTATTTTCATGTTGTTTACTTCATCGCGTACAATTCCACCGGCATGGTGCCTCTGGAGGTCTTCACTCGATATGTCAAAACCATCTCAGTCCGTGTTGGTTAAATTTCTTTTCGATTGGCGCTACTCCATCACAACGTACGCATCTTTGCCACACTCATTTTCTGAATGCGTTGTCATTTCTTAGCCCAACATTACGCACTATACATCATCGCATGCCTGATCGTCGTCCTATAAATTTGCCTTCGAGTTTTGCGGGACTTTTCTGTCACATAGGATACCAAATGCTTGTCGTCGTTTCACCCAAATCTGCTTGCATCCTATGACGAACATGCTCTTAAATCTCGCCATGACTCTACAACATAGACCCCAAATATCAAAAAATTTCCTTCATGGGCTCTACTTGCCCTGTCAAATTGACCTCCCCATCCTAAGGCCTACCATCACTGAACCCGCACCCAATACACTCGGTATTAGTCCTACTAAGTCTAATTCCCTTCGATTCTAGAGTTTCACTCCGCAACTCCATGTTGCCTATCAACTTTTATCCTACTCTCATCAATTAACACCACATCGTCAGCAAAGAGCATGCACCAAGGGATCTCACCTTGCGTGTAACTTCATCCATAACCAAAGCGAAAATTTAATGGCTCAAAATACTTGTATGGGAAGTCACTAGTTATGCTTTCGCAATCTTGAACCCTAATCACGGAGCCATCGTACATATCCTTGATGAGAAAAATATATCATGAAAATGTTAGTGTTGCATCGATGTTCTGTCGGACAGTCTAAAGTCATTATATGATAACACCAGTGATCAGGATTTAAAGCTCATCGGCACCAAATTATTTACCGATCAAAAATAAAATAAAATGTTAGGGATGCACAAGTCTCACTTGTTTGAAAAATAAGGGATTGTTGTTTGCGTCCAACATACAAATTAGGATTCTTTAGCAATGTTAGAATTCACCCAACGTTTGATAACGTACTTCTTTACAATTACTTCAATTATACCAAGACACCATAAATTTTGTTTACGAGGATACCACTATCCAGCAAAAAAGTCTCGGGACCTCGTTTAGATTTGATCATACACCGTATTAAGATGCTACAATCACTAGCCTACTATAAGACTTCGGACTGGAATGTAGTTGAGATCGAATTAACCCGACAAACAATTTAGTTTCAGTTGTGTTCCTACGTCTCTTGGATTTGACAAGACCCTACACACTTGATTCCCCTAGATGATGTCCTTTATATGCCAAAGAGTTTCCCCACAATCCTTTGTGAAGACTAGCTTTATCCTGCCTCTAACATGACGCCTAGAGTGGATTTCCATCAGATATTCAATCAAGGTTAATGAAAATCGAGTTCGGGATCAATTAGGGTTTGTACTCTTCAAGACTTATAGAGATACCTAATTGATTTACCTCACAAAGTAACAACAGTAACCAATTGGCACAGCTCGTATACTTGTGGAACTTCGAAATATTTACCTCACAAAGTAACTACACTAACCAACACTAACGAGAGATTCCAAGTCAATAAATTACCATCTTGAACTTTGATAGGGATGGTAGCAGACAATGTGAAGAGATAGAGAAGTAATTAAAGAATCATCAACTCTAGAGTCCATACATGATTGAATATAAATAAAAATAATTAAAAAAAAAAACGCTAACGAAAGTCTTGAAATAGAAAAATTAATGGCGTGAAAAGATCCGAACCTATAGGTTTTCTCATGTATGAAATCTAAGGACGATATAAGATTTTCATGAATTTGAAAAAGTACATATACAAACAACAATTATAATGGGAGATAACGGTGACGCAAGAAGAACAAAATCTCGGTCATTAACCAATTATAACACGAGTATAACTATCTAACTGATAATGTGACGGACTGGAAATCCCGGTCGTGGCCGCGTTGGCCAGGCTAAAAACTCCCGCGCCAGCGCCACTTCCAGGCCCCCCAGCGGGCATTTCTGCAAAACGCCGTGACCATAGGAGTCGAAGATATATGAATTACCTTGTGCAGAACCATGCATATCGGCTGCCTACCTATCCTTGCCAGTGGAGGGATCAAGCACATCGTAGTTCAAAGTATAGGTAGCGTCTCGGTTGCAACTTGCAAGTGCACATGCTAAGAATAGGATGCTAGCATGGCCAGAGATTCCAACTCGTAAATCTTAGGTCAAATCCATAAGCTAGTCATTCTCGCGTAGGCCAAAGGCCATTCCGCTGTTATAGCAAGGCCAGAACCCAATCCAAGATCTCACGTATAGGCCAAAGCCTAATTCTACAAAGTGCAAGCTTGTGCACATGCTCATGCATAGGCCATAGGCCATTGCATAGCCAAAAGGGTCAAAGTTGCATCTCACTTGGCCGGCATGGGCCAATACTTGCATTCCCTTGGCAAAGCCAAGGAATGAAGCTTTAGTCTTTCACTCAATACCTTCCCTACATATAAGAAAAACCAGCACTTTGGAAATTCTTATAATCAACCAAATGTCGATCCATGGACACCCTGTTTTCATTTTGTTTTGGCCGACCATTTAGCATAAATGCCCACTTTTGGCCGGTCAAAAGCACCCCTTTGGCAAATTGGCCGACCAATTTACCACTTTGGCCAGGCCAATAACCCACAATGCACAATTTGGCCGGTCATAGGCTGACCTAAGCCAAATTGTCCAGTCAATCTCCGTTTTGCATAGGCCATATCTAGGCCAAGGCTGTGAAGCTTCACTGGTGGAAAAGGGGCTGAATAGAACATACACTGTATTTTGTAGAAGAACACTTTTGGGCTGAACCCAACAAAGTTCTATTAAAAACGAAGCTAAAATATTTGAAAAAACTCGAGTT
>JAJJMA010264763.1:548-10689 GCA_023529015.1 Papaver nudicaule | reverse complement strand
ATATTATAAAGAATCACTAGATACCAGTGACCAAGGTACGTAATCCAATGCATCATTATGTCAACCATCTAACCAACATGCTTTCCTCTATATCTCTAACGTCTGATCTCTATAACCATAATTTTGTCAATAAACACCTTATTTCTTTCCCTTTCCCTCGCTAATACAATCAAATAAAATCAATGGCTGCAGCAGGGGATATGGTAAAAAGAACAAAACAACCATCAGTGACTAAGGTAGGTAGCCACAATATATAGCCCTTATCTAAACTTAATGATCAGAATATAGATTATCGTAATAGCGATATCTGATGTCCATCTATCTGAGCCGTACATTCGTATTCTAATCGGTGCAATCCTAACTGTCCATTCTGTTTTGTTACAGCTGTTAGTTTGCCAGGCTGTCTCACCGACTTTCCCATCTGTTTTCTGTTTATAATCATTGTACCGGTTTGTCGGTTACAATTAATGTTTTCTGTTTTCATTTCTCGATGTGTGTGTCTGTAAGAACTCTTCTCCATTAATGGAGTTTTATGTTTAATCATTTCTTTCATTTCCGATTCAATCAATCACCAACAGTGATTGTATTATGGTATCAGAAGTTGAAACCTACGGTTTCACTGATTCGATCCTTAATTTTTCATTCCGCTGCAGATTCACAAATCTTGTTCTCTGATTTCTTGATTTCTCAGATCTACTTTTCCTTTGTTCTCTTTTGCTAGATTTTGATCTGAATTTCTGTTTTTCTGTCTATGATTCACGAATTTCCTTCTTCTTCGATGTCTGATCTTGAAAATCCAACTGATGTTACTTTTTCTAATCTCTCATCATCACAACTGAACAATCTTGTTCATCTCAAACTCACTGAAGATAATTTCATCACTTGGAAAAATGTTTTAGATCCTGTTATTCAACGCTATCGTCTGCTCAAATACTTGGATGGATCATACAGATGTCCACCTCAATTTACTTCACCAAGAAATCAGACAAATGGAGTTATTAATCCTCTTTATACTCAGTGGCTTGATGAAGATGCTACGATTCGCATGTGGTTGAATGGAATTATCTCTGATGCTGTACTACCTTACTTCTCCAGATCTAATACAGCTCAACAACTTTGGTCAAGCATAGAAGAAAGATTTGGCAGCTCTTCAGACACTCATGCTCTTCATCTGCGCTCTAAGATGATGTCCTTAACTCAAGGTGATAAATCAATTCCTGCATTGCTTAAAGAAATTAAGTTACTTACAGATCAATTAGCAGCCTCTGGTGATTTTGTATCTGATAGAGAACTTGTAGCAATCACACTTTGAGCCTTAAATTCTGATTTCATTCCATTCATTACCACTATGAGGCACAAGACACCTAGAGTCACCTTTATAGAACTACACAACAGCCTGTTGAGTGAAGATGTTGCTGTTTGTGAGAGAAATAAAAGCTTTATTTCAGATTCCACATCTAGAGCTTTTGTTGCTCAAATGCCTAAGAGTAATAACTACAATGGTGCTGGTAGAGGTTATTCACCTAGACCTATGACACATGCTAGAGGTGGTAGATCTTCTGGTTTTCAGTATGTTAGAGGAATGAGTCCACAGTATAGTACTCCAAGAGCATCTGGTTTTCCTCCTTCTTCATCTACACCAACATCTGTTAGACCACCACCAAGTATTCAGTATTCATCATACTCTCCTGATGCAATGCCATGTCAAATTTGTGGAAAGAGTGGACATGGTGCATTAGCTTGCAGCAATAGGCTAAATATGGCTTACCAGAATGTGTATACACCAAGACATCTAGCAGCTATGATGGCAGCAGCTAATATATGTGGTACAAACCCTTGGTATGCTGACTCTGGAGCAAATCATCATATCACTTCAGATGAAACAGAACTTGAATATGCTTCTTCTTATGAGGGTACTGAAGAGATTCAAGCAGCTAATGGTGAAGGTATGCTAATCTCTTATACTGGTTGCACTATTAAATATACACATGAATCTTCCTTTAGGCTAACTAATGTTCTATTAGTTCCTAAAGCTTCACATAATTTACTATCTGTTCATAAGTTTACTAAGAATAATAAATGTTCAATCACATTTGATGAACATGGTTTTTGTGTGAAGGCTATATCCAATGGCAGGATTCTTTTGGAAGGCCCACAGAGTAATGGTCTCTATCCTATCCAGTTCAGTAGTGCAGTGAGTGGTGATTTCAGCTCTGCCAAGTCTTTTTCATCAACACTTCAGAATGCTGCTTTCTCCTCTGTGTGTCCTGTCACTGCTGAAGTTCTTCATAAAAGACTAGCACATCCTAGCTTCAGTACTATGAAGATTATTTGCAATGTTATGTCTCTACCTAATATAATAAAGACACCTATATTCTGTCATGACTGTCAACTTGGAAGAAGTCACAAATTAGCTTTCTTTCCTTCCACTCATAAATGTACAAAGCCTCTGGAGCTTTTGCACTTTGATCTATGGGGTCCTAGTCCTGTACAATCAAAATATGGTTATAGATATTATGTCAATATCATTGATGACTTTACCAAATTTTGTTGGATATTTCCTTTGCATAACAAGGCTGAATTCAAAAGTGTTTTCTTCAAATTTAAGACTCAGGTAGAGAATCAGTTTTCTACTTCCATTGTTGTTGTCAGAACAGATGGAGGAGGTGAATTCTTACATAGAGAGTTGACTGATTATTTGTCTTCCAATGGCATTGTGCATGAGATCTCTTGTCCTCACACTCCAGAGCAGAATGGAGTTGCAGAGTCCAAACACAGACACATTCTTGATATTGGCAGGACTTTTCTCATTCAATCTGGTTTATCCTCTTCATTCTGGGTTGATGCCTTCACTGCTGCAAATTACACTATCAACAGACTTCCTACAAAGTCCATAGGTAACATTTCACCCTATGAAGCTTTGTTTCACAGAAAACCAGATTATGAATTTTTAAGAGTTTTTGGTTGTCTCTGCTTTCCATGGCTTAGACCTTATGCTGCTAATAAATTGCAACCTAGGAGTGCAAAGTGTATCTTTATTGGTTATAGCATTCAGCACAAAGGTTATAGGTGTTTAGAATTGTCCAGTGGAAAGGTTTTTGTCTCAAGGCATGTCACTTTTCAAGAGACTGAATTTCCATTGAGATCTTCTCCAACAGTTATTACTGAAGATATTCTGTCTGGTTCATCACATGCACCTGTTTCTGCTTTGGATACTTTGACCAGATCAGGGTCTACTGTTACCACATTAAGTCCTTCTCCATTGAGTACTACTTCACCATTAAGTACTTCTTCAACTACTGCTATTTCTTCTACACCAGCACCTTCATCAAATGAACACCTTATGGTAACTAGAAGTAAAAGAGGCATTTTTAAACCAAAGGTGTATTCTACAAAATATTCTTTATCTGCTAATCTAATTGAGTCTATGAACTCAATTACACCTACTTGTTTCAGTCAGGCCTGGAAGATTCCATCATGGAGGAAGTCATTGATTGCTGAGTACACAGCTTTAGAAGCAGCAGGAACCTTTACCAGAGTTCCTTATACTGGTCAAAACCTTGTAGGTTGTAAGTGGGTTTTCAAGAAGAAAGTTAACTCAGATGGTTCACCTGATAAGGACAAATCTAGATTAGTAGCTAAGGGATTTCATCAAAGGGAAGGTCATGATTACAATGAAACCTTCAGCCCTGTAGCAAAACCTACTACTATTAGAATTGTTCTATCCATTGCAGTAAACTATGATTGGCAGGTCAAACAGCTGGATGTAAGCAATGCTTTTATACATGGAGACTTGACAGAAGAAGTATACATGACACAACCACCAGGGTTTGTTGATCCAGATCACCCTGACTATGTTTGCAAGCTGCACAAGTCACTGTATGGCTTGAAACAAGCTCCTAGAGCCTGGTATGAAAAACTTCTTAATGTTTTACTTTCTTATGGATTCAAAACTTCAACTGCTGACACCTCCTTGTTTGTTCAAAAAGTTGGATCAAGGATTACCATCTGTCTTGTTTATGTGGATGATATTATACTCACTGGTAACTCAAGAGAATACTGTGATGAGTTAGTGACTTTGCTTCAATCTCACTTTCCTATCAAAGATTTGGGGGCAATTCACTATTTTCTAGGTCTGCAGGTTAAGAGAAATAAGAATTGTCTGTTCATGTCTCAGACAAAATATGCTTTGGATTTGTTGACAAAGTTTGATATGATGGGAGCTAAGCCTTGCTCTTCTCCTGTACCTGTCAGCTACAAACTCTTAACTAAATCTGGTACTCCACTTGAAGACCCAACTCCTTACAGGTCTCTAGTGGGAGCTCTTCAGTATCTTACATGGACCAGACCTGAGATTTCATTTGCTGTCAATCAGGTCTTTCAGCATATGCAAACTCCTACTACAGATTATTTGGTGGCAGCTAAGAGAATCCTGAGGTATGTTAAGGGAACTATTGATCATGGACTGTTATTCACTAAAGGTTTAACTGCTCTTCATGGATTTAGTGATGCTGATTGGGCTGGTGACCCTGACACAAGGAGGAGCACTGGTGGTTATTGCATATTCTTTGGTTCAAATCCAATTTCATGGTCTAGCAAAAGACAGACAACAGTGGCAAGATCCTCCACTGAAGCTGAATACAGAAGTTTGGCAAATTCAACTGCTGAAGTTATCTGGCTCTGCAAACTGCTTCTTGATCTTCACATCTTTCTGCCAGAACAGCCTATCTTGTTTTGTGACAACATGAATACTATCTCTTACTCCTCCAACCCTGTGTTTCATACTAGGATGAAACACTTAGCCATTGATTTTAATTTTGTGAAGGAGTTAATACAGGCAAAGAATGTGAAGATCTCCTATGTGTCTACTATGGATCAGGTGGCTGATATTTTTACAAAAGGTTTGTCTGGACCAAGATTTGCTTATCTTAAGAACAAGTTGAGAGTTCTGCAGGCAGCCCACATCAACTTGCGGGGGGCTAATAGCGATATCTGATGTCCATCTATCTGAGCCGTACATTCGTATTCTAATCGGTGCAATCCTAACTGTCCATTCTGTTTTGTTACAGCTGTTAGTTTGCCAGGCTGTCTCACCGACTTTCCCATCTGTTTTCTGTTTATAATCATTGTACCGGTTTGTCGGTTACAATTAATGTTTTCTGTTTTCATTTCTCGCTGTGTGTGTCTGTAAGAACTCTTCTCCATTAATGGAGTTTTATGTTTAATCATTTCTTTCATTTCCGATTCAATCAATCACCAACAGTGATTGTATTATATCGTTCTGTAGCTAGAAGTGATGAATCGGTCATCTTAGGAAAAAATGTTCCCTTTAAATCATGTTTTATATATAATTGTGCTTTACCTAAATACTTTACTACGACCTACATGCATTAGACTATTATAGATATCCAAAATATCCGAAATCCAGACAAAAAAGCTTAGTCTGTCCGGTAGACTTAGTCTGTATATACAGGAGAGTCTGTGCAGCAGAGTCTGTACATACAGGAGAGTCTGTGCAGCAGAGTCTTCAGCTAATCACAGCAAGTGCTTTACATAGATTATGTCCGGTAGAGAACTTAGATAATTTTGCTTTACATAGAATCTGTACAGTAGAGTGTTCCACTAATCACAAGCAAGTGTTTTGCACATAATCTGTACCAGTAGAGTCTTCAATTAAAAAGCGTAGATAATTGTGCTTTACATAGAGTCTGTACAAAGTACGATAGAGTCTTCAGCTATGATATGGGATTAGGTGTTTTAATCACCTAAATTATGACATTGTATGATTGGGCCGACCGAGCGAAGCGAGGGAGGACCCTATATATGGTGACTTTGTGTCACATGAATAGTGTTTTTTTTGCAATTTGACACAAAAAGATTAGATTTCATGTGAGCAACACTACTAGATGACCGTAACCGTTAGATCTCAAAACTTTATAACACAGCCGTCAGATCTCTAAGAATCCCGAAAAAAAATTCCGTGTGTACTTTTGACATGAACCGTTGGATGTTTTTCTTTAAGAGATTACCACCGTTCATCAGTATCTAATTTTATTCAACGCTGAAAATGACAAAATTATCCTTCTTCTTTAAATCTGATTCTCTCCAAAATTCATCTCTCGATTTCTTCTTCTTCTTCAGCCGCCGCCACTACCATTAACATCTCAGCTGCCAGCACCAGCACCAACGACGCCACCAACCATGATTATCACACTGGCACTGTCACCACCGACACCGTCAATACGCCATCACCATAAACAACACTGCCGTCACATCCACCACCAATATTACCAGTGAAGGCGCCTTTACCACAACAACCAACAGCAACACCACCCCCACCCGACGCCACCACCATCTGTACCACCAACCCAAACATGATTATCACACCATCAACACGCCACCACCAACACAATCAACACCGCGACAAACACCATCAACACACCACCACCATAAACAAAACCGCCGCCATCACTAATATTACACCCAGTCGCGCCGCCTCCGCCACAACAACCATCACCACACCCACAATCAGGAAAATAATAAATTATTCCTGGCATGGCTTAATCTCCAGATCAGATTAAACCCAAAATTCGTCAATACAATCTCTCTCTTCAGCTTGAACAACTCAGAGGTTCCGAGTTCGAATCTCAGGAAAATAAACTCATGAAATGGAGATCAAATTTGTGTTAATCGAACAAATCGATCATCAAGTTCGAACAAACACAGTCATATAAACATATAATCAGTACAAACTTGTACAAAATCTCCATTAAATTGATCGGAACCTATCAAATTTCATTTCAAACTCCAAAAGAAAATACAAAATCTCTGCCATATTTATAAATTTCATTTATAAATTTCATTTCAAACTAATCATGTTTTAATCTCACCAAGAACTTAAATTTCCACAAACAGAATCCCAAACATAAATCGAACACAAACCCACATTTCTAATCAATACTCACATCAAATCGGCCATTGAACATCATAAATGAAACTATACACATCTCTCCCAATCATTCTTCTTCTTTGTTACGATTCTTACAAACCCACAGATCCTAATATTCTTCTTCATAAAACACTTCTCTTTCTCTGTTACTCATTGTACAGATCAATCCAGCCTCAACTAAATATGAGTTTGTTCCCAATCTCTATCATTTCCCAAATCCCACCAGCATCAAGAGATTCAAGAGTATCGGATGGATTTCAGATTTACTTTTTCTTTTAAAGTTCATCGATGATTGACAGGAAAGAAGGTTTTGGTTTTTCGGTTTCTTTTACCGATAGAAAAGTGATAGTTTTTTTTATTTAGATCAGGGCTGGTCAAACTATTAGGATTATTATACATGCCGATAGAAATAAGATAGACACGTTTATTAACTCGTGTCATTATTACACGGTGCATGAACTTTTTTGTATGTTTTATCCACCGAGTTTTTCGAACTTAATGCTAAGCTACACACGCCCACACCTGTATAACCGGGGTTCATTGGGGCCGACTAAAAAATATTTGGGCAGACTTTTTTCAGCCATTTTTGGTAGCTCAACCAGCTACAGTTTTACTATTTTGTTTATATTTTTTTTTGCTTTACAAATTCTTTGTTCTTTCTTCGGTCGGACGGCCCACTTTGGTCATCTAGTATATTTTGATCCAACAGTAGACATAGTTTGATTTCTTTTGTGCAAAGTCTTTTATCTTTTGCCAATTATATGAACCCATTGTAAGTAATGTGATGACAATAAATCTCTGTTCTTATAGGTTTTGACTTTTGGATCTGCTATAGATTGCAGGCTTCTAATTTTCCCCCCCTGTTTTGGTTGAAACTTGCAGGGTTGCCCTTCGCTGTGACCACAACCCAAATATTCTTTGATGTATAACAATATTCTCTCTTGGTGTGAGTGAGAAGAGAACACGAAGAGCTGCTCATCAAAGAGGGAAAGCTACCAAATCCTCGAGAGGAGTCCAGTATTCTCAAAGAATCAAAAGACAGCAAGTACATCCGCTGGTGGTCTGGAAGTAATTTTCCTAAAGAAGATGAACTTTATTTTCAGAAGATGAGTAAGTAGTTTGATTATATCGAAGTTTATTTGCCAAAACAATACCGTAAACAAACTGAAGAGTCTGTTTCAAGTATGAGAGAAAGATCAAAACAATTAAACATGTTCAATGTAGATTTTGATTTTTTATCTTTACTGAGCAAAAAAATAAATAGAAAAATGTAAATTTTGATTTTCTTTTTTGAGATAACCTCTGTGGTGTGATCCATATCAACAATAGCCCCTGATGTACTTCTAATGTGTTTCACACCACATGAATCATTCACTCTACCGAACTTCAATGAATATATTCTCCGATTATTAATTGCTTCAAAGTTTTAAACTGTAATCACCTGATTTAACCCAAAGAACAATCATAATTTACTAGAGTTTGGAGACATATATTCAACCAACACTTATTGATTAAATGAAAATGTTCGACACCGGAAAATTGATATCAATTCTGGATATTGACGTTCCAGTAGTATGTACTATAGGCAGTGGTGGGGCAGTAAAGCTACTTACATCTCTACCTGTAAATCATTTTTGCTTCAGGAATATACACCTCCTGAAATCTACACTGAGGATAGCCTTAAATCAATTTTTAGCCAAATGAAGTACACAAAAACCAAATGAAGTACACAAACTTGCAAAATTAGTGCATGTAGATTCTTTGAAATATAGTGTAGGTTTTGTTTTTAAGTACACAACGCTCATACAAATTTTTGAGAGGTATTTTTACCTCATTAGTAGGGAGAGGCATGCTCTTTTCATTGGATTATTTGTTTGTCATTGGAATTTTTATTGTTGTTTATTACTCGCGTGAAAGTACCAAACTCCGAAGAAGAAAAAAAACAGGACGTGGTAATTATGTTTGACATTAATAGCGAGGATTATTGAGGTTCACTTCCATTCAAATATGAATACTTATTTGAATGCCAATCATATGGACCCGTGCAACGCACACGCTTACCACTAGTGAAACTAATTTCAAGATGTAGTCTCCGCAATCCATATAAAAACAGGTACACAAACCCGTCCGTAGCACAGTGACAAACTAGTGAAGGGAAAAAGAAAAGGGGAAAATATCGTTTAGTCCTTTTTGGACCGATTCCTACCTAGTTAGTCCTTTGTCAAACTAGTCTTCCTAGTTAGTCCTTAATTGTTTGAAAATAGCCAAATGACCAACATAACCTTTTAAGAGAAAACCGCCTTAAAATCCCTAACAACTTTTATTCCCGTACACGTCACCTATTTCCCCGTACACGTCGACCAACATAACCTTCTGTTTTTATGCTGTTCACATGGAAAATGACACAAAAAATGCTTTTGTTTTTATGTTTTAATTTGGTTCATATTGACATTTCATATTCCTCAATGAAGTTTACAAACGTGTTCACTAATTTACATGAAGTGTTGCAAAAAAAAAAAAAAACTAGACTAGTTACATGAATAGAAAATTATCAGTCAATTTGCTCTATATGCTTACAAGTAGCTCTGCTATGTTGAACCTTTTATCCACACCTTGTGCAAACCATAGGTCTTCTCATCCTCTCCCTAGCATTCTTCATCAGCTTTTGTGTCATATATGAATATGAACCATAAACAACTTGTATTTGCGTGATATTTGAGGATGAACAACAGTAAAATTGTGTCATATTTGGATATGAATCATAGGTCTTCTCATCCTCTCCCAAGCATTCTTCATCCGCTTTGTGTCATATATGAATATAACCATAAACAACTTGTATTTGCGTCATATTTGAGGATGAACAACAGTAAAATTGTGTCATATTTGAAGATGATCCAAAAACAACAAAACAAAAAAAGTGTCATATTTGAAGATGAACAACATGAAAACAAAGAGATTTGCGTAAAAAACATCATAAATTTGTGTCATATCTGAATATGAACCATAAACAACAAAACAAAAACGTGTCATATTCTTAGATGAACAGCAAAAAACAAATATGAACCATATATCAGCAGTAAAGTTTGTGTCATATATGAATATGAACCATAAACAACAAAAACGTGTCATATTCGAAGATGAACAACAAAAAACAAATATGAACCATAAATCAGCAGTAAAGTTTGTGTCATA
>JAJJMA010264758.1:9214-28259 GCA_023529015.1 Papaver nudicaule | reverse complement strand
ATCTATCTTGATTTGCACTAACAGGTGGAGCATCATTGTTTGTTGCATGGGTAGCAGGAAGAGGTGAACCATTATTGGCTGGTTCAACTGGATCCACTAACTTTTGGACCACCTCTTCATTTACAATGACCTCATAGCAGCAACATCAGGAGCATTTCATTTTCTACAACTTGAACTTGTTCAACAATAGCATTATTATCTTCAACCTCATTATTTTCAAAATGAACAACATTCTGCAGAGTGAGAAGAGGAATATTACTTCTTGCAGCTTGATCAATAATTCTGTAGTTATATATAAACATTATGGTCAAATACAAAGAAAATTCTACATGTGGCATGAGGGAAGCCCAAGTAGAATAAGGAAAATTTCACAACTTTTCCATCTTCAAGAGTTAATTTAAATTTCCTGCATATTGATTATGTTATGTTGATGTTAACCACTGCCTTCACCACACCTGAAAGATCTGGCCCTCTAAGTCTTCAACATATCCAGTTTGGGCTACAACAATGATTGGGATGTTGTCTTTGTTAAGTCCCTTCTACATTTGAACTCAATATATTTGGCCAAGTGAAGGGTATACCTTGAAAACCAAGATCAATTATCCTTAAATGCTGGATAGAGTCATGAATAAAAGAAGTGGCACCAGAGGAAGTAGAATTCCCACCTTTTTTTTTTCACCTAAATGCATGATAAATTTTATGTCACCCACTAAAATCCAAGGTAAGTCAATGGAATCACCAAAGGATTTTAGATGAGACCGTTGGTCATATTTATTATCATCAGAAAGCGCTCCATACATGCAAGATAAAATCCATGAATTTTAAAATTATCTACAACTTCAAACTGAAAGATGTTATTACGAAAATAAATAAGACTCAGATCAACATTATCAAACCAAGAAATCATGAAACCACCAGATAAACCTATTCTGGGAATACTAAACCAATTATGAAATTTATGTTGTCTTACAAATTTTTCCATGTTTCCCTAAGGAGCCTTTGTTCCTGAAAGGAAGACTACATCAGGTTTGTATTGTTTTTGTATGAAGTGAAGATGATTTTGGGTAAGAGGTTGACTTATTCCTTGAGTGTTCTAGGAGAGCAACTTCATTGTTAAGAAGCTAACATGATATGAAACAACTACAGAAAAAGGAACAATTATGCAACAATAAGAATCTAGGTATGTATGTGACGAATTAATTAAGTAGCTGAAATTGATAATGATAAAAAACAGATAACAAGGCAAGTTATGAGCATTCAAGATATGTATCTTAATATAAAGAAATAACAGTCAAAATATGAATAAATAAAAAGGCAATGAAATCATTATTGAAAGAAATAACAGAAAGAAAAGAGTATTTAAGAATTGAAAAGGAAATAACTTGGTTGGTAATATCGGCTGAAGGTTCATGCATCACCGGAGCTAGATCAGAGTTGTCAGAAGTACTTTGAGGCATGTTAAGATCAATATTCTGCTCAGAGACAACATTTTCAATTTCATTCCTCAAAGATACATATTCATTCAACAAACCAGCTCAATTAGCCCTTTCAGCAGGAAATTATTAGAAGTATCATGTTCAGGACTGTTACAAACCTCAGCTCTAAACCGATGAAGAATTTCATTAATATTCATCTCTAACTAAATAAGATCATCATCTTCATGGCTTGCTCTTGATCTCTTGTTTCACCTTCTATTACTAGATTCACATCAAAGTCACTAAAATATCTATCTTGATTTGCACTAACAGGTGGAGCATCATTGTTTGTTGCAAGGGTAGCAGGAAGAGGTGAACCATTATGGGCTGGTTCAACTGGATCCACTGACTTTTGGACCACCTCTTCATTTACAATGACCTCATAGCAGCAACATTTGGAGCATTTCATTTTCTACAACTTGAACTTGTTCAACAATAACATTATTGTCTTCAACCTCATTATTTTCAAAATGAACAACATTTTGCAGAGTGAGAAGAGGAATATTACTTCTTGTAGCTTGATCAATAATTTTGTAGTTATATATAAATATTATGGTCAAATACAAAGCAAATTCTCCATGTGGCATGAGGGAAGCCCAAGTAGAATAAGGAAAATTTCACAACTTTTCCATCTTCAAGAGTTAATTTAAATTTCCTGCATATTGATTAAGTTATGTTGATGTTAACCACTGCCTTCACCACACCTGGAAGATATGGCCCTCTAAGTCTTCAACATATCCAGCTTGGGCTATAACAATGATTGGGATGTTGTCTTTGTTATGTCCCTTCTACATTTGAACTCAATATAAAATTTCATATCTAAAGTCCACATCTTGAACTCTCATGTTGAAATGCCAATGACTTAGAACCATCAAATGAACCTGAGTTGCACAAGGCATGGATTGTAAATCCATGAGGTAAGTTAACCTTTAATTGATTATGAAGATATAGACATTCCTTCCTGCAGTAGCAATGATGATAACTAAAGAGTCGTTTTCCTAAATTCTTCTGATTGTGTTAGAGCATTGCTCGGTTGAACCCACTGATGTTGCTATCTCATGTCATTTGTCAAGTTTATGAGACAAAAACACAATCCTTGATAAGTTTACTCTACAACCTCAGACTAGGATAGTTTTAGGTAATCGAGACGAAGATTGATGAAGACGAAGACCGGAGCTTACTACTTGATAAATCATAACTTCCTCGCTGAAGGTTAGAAAGGTTTTTCCTTTCCATATCGTTTTTACCATTTGTATCATACCAATAGTCTATGATGTTGTTTATATGATCCGAAGGTATTCTAGGATTTTCGCATTTGCATTTGTCACACTTGTGATAATATGTATAGGTAGAGAATATTAAGTTGTCTCTTGAAATGACCCCAACGGTGAACGCGTACATGTGTTGCTTTTGGCATTTCAGAGAACGAGCTAAGTCTGTATGAACGCGTTCATGAACGCGTAAGAATTCTCCTGAACTCTATTGACTGCTATGTGAACGCGTTCATATAAGCCATGCGAAAACTTCCAACTCCATATCTTGAAGTTTTCGGTCTAGGCATGATTAGTTCTCGGACTTGTCATTACTTGGTTCATGGAATTCAACAACTTAATCCAAGCGATGTTCAAACAAAGTATTTGGACCAGAAGTCGTAAAGCGATGTCCAAACAAGCATTGGACCAGAAGTCGCGAACCTTCGCGGTTGAGTCTTCTTTAACTTTTGGCTTAGTCCAAAGTTCTTAGAAGATTGAGAATGGGTAATCTAGCTATGGACTTTCCTAGTTCCGGAACTTGCTTGAGCCCTACTCAAGGTTACTTAAACTTTAAGCAAAGCCTCCCTAGATGATCACTATAAATAGATAACCTTCTGCAAGATACAATCTCAATCCTCTACACATCTGTGTATCCTTGCATAAAGGTTGGTCGTCATCTCGAAGTCCTTTTGGACTACGACTATTGAAAGACTTCAGTTGAGGATCGTGAAGCACAGGTCGGAAGTAAAATTCCATCTTGTATCTTGGGTCGATTGAATTCTTTCAATCTTATCACGACCAAGATTTGATAGAAACTTCGTAAGGTAGATCTTGTATTGTAAACCCTAGAAGTTCCCAAACGCAAATTTACGAACTAGGTTTCATACTAAGTTCGTCTCGCGTTTGGAGGTAAAGTTGTTTAGGCTAGATCAATAAGCCCTATTCAACATATCGATTTCCATTAACCTTGACTTTAAGTCTAAAGGAAATCACAATTGTATTCTTGTTTGATTACTTGGATACTTTTAAGCGTCCCGTTAGAGGCAGGGTAGCGCTAGTCTTCACGAAGGGAAGTGGAGCAACTCCTAGGCCTGTAAAGGACGTCAGCTAGGGGAATCAAGTTCGTAGGCTACTGCGGGAGCCAAGAGACGTAGGAGCACATTGGTAGCTGAATTGCTTGTAGGGTGAATTCAGTCTCGATACAGTCCAGTCCGAAGTCTGAGAGTAGGCTAGCGTCTGTATACCGTTCATACTGAGGGTGTTCATATCTGGACGAGGTCCCGGGGTTTTTCTGCTAGGTTTGCAGTTTCCTCGTTATCAAAATTCTGGTGTCTTGCATTATTTTTCCCTTCCGCATTGTATTGTCTATGATCTATATAATAGAAGTAATTGCAAGTTTGTTGATTCATAACCTTTGAGTGAATCCATCTCTATTGAGATTTACGAGAACTACGTTCTTGTTAGGGTTCAGTTCTTTGAACTATACCCAGGTTGTTGTTTGAATATTGATTTGTGAGATCGTTCAAACAACCATAATCAACTAGGTTCACGAAAACAAAAAGTTGGTGGTATATCTCGGTATCCTCGCTTTTTCAGTTGGTATCAGAGCCGGCAAACACCTTGCAAAGGACGTAACTGTCTGTGTTTGACGCTTTCGTGAACTATAAACACACATTATTCTGCTAATGTGAACGTTCCACCAGTGTTTTATGGCACAAACTATCTATGGTGGAAATCCGCCAAGCGCTCTTTTATTCAATCACGAGACTATCAGTGTTGGGTCTTTGTGCAGGATGGGTTTACCATACCCACTATCAAAATCGGAGATGTTGTAAAGGATAAAACTCCCTCGCAATATTCTGATGATGAAAGGAAAGAAGCGAAGATAGATTCAGATGCGCTTAATGCGATCATTCATGCAGTTACCCCAGATCTTCAACATCATGTATCTACGTGTAGTACACCAAAGAAAGCCTGGGAAACTCTGCAAAACATATTTGAAGGCAACACTTCAGAGAAAGAAGCTCGTCTTCAAATTCTCTCATCAGATTGGGAAACCTCCGAATGTCTGATGAAGAAACCTTTGAAGATTTCAATCAAAAACTTTCTGCAATTATTAATGCCTCACAATCGCTTGGAAAAACAATTGAGGAAAGAGAAATTGTGAGAAAAATCTTTAGGTCTCTACCTTCTAAATATGATTCAAAGAAACATGCCATCCAGGAGTCATATGGTTATGATATAAAGAGGGGTGATCTAATCGCTAAGCTTAAAATCTTTGACAAAGAAATAAAGCCTAATAATATAGCGTTCAAAGCCTTAGAAGATTCTAATGACTCTGAAGATCAGATTATATCAGAACATGATGAGTCTCAACTAGTGTCTTATATTACAAGACAGTTTCGAGATCTCCTGAAAAACGAAATAAACGTTTTATTAAAGATGTCCCCTCATCGAACAGACAACTACAAAAAACTTCTTCCAATGAAAAGTTAGAAATTGTGGATGATGATATGCCTCAATGCATTAAGTGCAAAGGTTTTGGATCTAATTGTGCAAACAAAAGAAGATACACGGGAGTAAAAGCACTTGTTGCAGCTACTTTAGACGATACTTCAGATTTCTATGAATCAGAAGAAGAAATAGAAAACTGTGCACTCTGTGCAATGACTATTGATTCTATTCCTGACAACAATGTCTTGGACGTGAAAGATTCTATTGGCATCACAAAAAACCTTGGTTCTAAAAAACCAGAATTGATCGAAAAATGTACTTATTGCAGCATGAAAGGTCACATCTACTCTCATTGCTATCGCTATAAGAAAAAGGTTAGATATGTCAACAAACTCCAAAGAAGAGCAACCAGGCTATCAAACTCACTGCAGATGATTCGTGAATCATATCACAAGAAGGAAATGAAATGTACGTCTTCAAACTCTTCTTCTAACAAAAGATTCTTAAAGAGAGATGAACTTCATCATGTCAAGAGAAAAAGGATTAGAACTAAGAAATCTAGACTAGAGGATAAAAAACACCGTTCAAGAGAATGAGCAAGAAATTGCTCATCCTTTCACTGTCTAAATGTGAAAGTGAATGTGCGATTTTGTTCTAAGTCCGAGAACAAAGTCTATGCACATATAACAGACACAATGGTTACCTCATGTCTTTAGTATGTGCTTATTGATTTGTGGAGGCCCTTGTAAGTTTGTTAAAACCATATGTGTAATCAAAGGATTTGACAATAATTCTCATCTCTAACAATTGTTGACCAAAGCTCCAAAGAGATGTATCCACGCTCAATTGGTTATGTGACCAATTGTTCTGATGGTTAGTGACCAGAAAACCCCAAAGCGGTTGTCACAATTGTCATCCTAAGCATTGTTTTGCTAACACATCAAATAATAAGAGTCCAAAATGTAATGAATCGATGTGGATATCAATAATCTCTGAGTAGTTTCCAACTCTTCCCCCTGTCTCTGGCTCCTAAGGCAAGAGTCGAGAACAGGATCCATGGGAAGAAATGGACCTCTACTCGAGATCATGCAATTAGATATGTGTCTAATCATACCATTGATATTTAAACTTAAAAGGTTCTGTGGTGATTAATGAATAAAATCTTATATTGGGACACACTGAATCCTTAGGTTAACGATTACTTGTGAACAAAGGAACCGATCGTTAACTCTTGAATTACACGTTTTCGGAACTGATTTCCTTCTTTAGGAACTCTCCTATATTATCTTTTTTAATTTTTGGAAACCCCTTTCCAGAAAACCTCTCTATAAAAAGAGGTCTTGGGAAATAGTCCTTCATCTCACGAACGTGTTCATGGATTCATCAAACACTCTCTCTATCACCAATGGTGAAAAACCTACTATCATTAAAACTGATGAGGTTACTATGGCTCCAAAGGAAACCAAGAAGAATCTTTTGAAAACTAAGAAGAAGACGATGAAGAAACCTGGATCCAATACTCCCAAGAACCACAGAATTGCTTCTATTGTAAAAGAATGCAAAGAAACTAGAAGAGAAGTTCAAGTTCTTGGAGAAGTATTTTTGAAATCACTACGGGTACAGGAAGCTATGGTAAAATACATGAAGCTTTTCTTAACAGTCTCAATCAGAAGTTTCACGAACCTTATGTTCCCATGAGCACAACTCTTGTTGAGGGAACAACGGATATTGATAGTTTTGTCAATAGTCTTATGGCATAGTTAACTCCTTATTAAAAAGCTTTGTCTTTTCCTTACGGTTTGGGTAATCACTATGCTAGAAGTAGTCATCTTTTGAGTTAAGCATGATTTACTTGTACTACTTCCATGTTTTCTTTTTCATCAATTAATCGAGGTTATTAATTAAAATCTTAATTGATGATTGCAATGCTTGATCTTAATTGATTATCTTTATGAATGTATTGCAAAACCGTGAACTTGCTTTTTTAGCCATACCACCCGTTCGGGTAAAGCAGTTCATGATAGATTATCAAAATCCATGCTTCTGACTCTAATGGCTAAGAGGAGACGATTTTTGATAATAAGGTACCTCGTAGACTACAATGTTGAACTCTGCTGGATTAAATGTTGTACCTTTAATTCTTAGTCTTACAACCACTAGGAAGGGGTAACCTAATGTTTTCTCTAAAGGCGATGGTTGACCGAAACTCTCTGAGAAAGTAGGAAGATTAAACCTTGAATTCCTATTTGACCGTAACTGGCTAGGAAAGAAAAACATATCTACAATTTCACTTGTGAAAATTGTACCCAAGAATTTATTCTGAAACCTTGCTTGGGAAGGTAGTCGCGTTGTTCCTTATGGAATGACACATTATGGGGGAGAGTTCTTTTGAACTTGTGCTTCATGGTAATATCTTTTTAGGGAGTGCGGCTATGGAATCTACGAGAGAATTGCATCTTTTTATCTCTCGTTTCAGGTATGTTTACCTTTGTCTTAATTGATTATTGCGATTTTATGAGGATTCCTATATTTCTTTTCTTTTTCTATTTTATGACAAAAGGGGGGAGAAATCTTGTAGTAAGGGGGAGTAAAATCTTTCTATCTACTACGACAATTGTCTACGGCGTTGTCATAGTGTATATGGTGAAAAATGAGAGAGGGACAAGATTGTCAAAACACTCTCGAAACCATGTCTTATTAAAGGCAATCGCCTATTCAGGCTCATCTCTATAGCTCAGAGTGCAACCCATTCCGTGAGCTAAACAAACTCTCTATGAGCTCTCTCTTATGACTCCGGCGGGGAGGGTAATATCATGGAGCAGTACTAATAATCTCACCAGCATATTAAACCCATTGATCTGCTCAGAGCCGGGTCGCTTAATGGTACACGGTGAAGAATCAACAGAGACGTATCCTCATGGATTTCCTCTTAAATACGACTCAACATACGAGTCTTGGTGCAAACCTCGGGAATATTGAAGCTCCAGGCCGGTCCAGAGCTCCCTCGGGATAAACACGCCATGACCCCCCAAGTGTGTTGTAGCATAAGCACTCACACCACGACTAAGGCACAGGCTGCCCCAAAGTCGACCTTGGCCAGATGCCAAAACCATAAACGCCACATAGCATGGCACCAAAAACCATGAGCCACCATGGATTCACAAAAATCAGCCTTGGCCAAGAGGCCAAGGCCATGGCGTAAGACGCCACAAACCTACTTAGCCCTGGCCAAAGGCCAAGGCCATAACGAGGAATATAGCCGCAAACAGGCTGGCCTTGGCCATAGGCCAAGGCCGTGGCGCCATACTCCAGGGCGCCACAACAAGTGGGCCTTGGCCAAAGGCCAAAACCGTGGCGCCACAACAAGCTGGCCTTGGCCAAAGGCCAAGGCCTGGCGCCATGAGCCATGGCACCACCATAACTAGCGCCAAAGCGCGTTCAAAATTGGCCTCGGCCAAAGACCAAGGCCGTAGCCTCCTGGGCTATGGCGTTAAAACACTTATGGCCTTGGCCAACAGCCAAGGCCACTCCTATACTCGTGTCCCGGAGGCACCACACTCATGTTGGTCACGACAATTAGTCGTACAACTCTACTCTACTCAACTCAACTACGCAATATCTGCGTATCACTCGCTCGAGACATCAAAACATCACACGGGGGGATAACTTTAGGGGTATTGGTCTGGCGGTCTACGGCAGTTGAAAGAAACTGATGGAGATAGTGGACAGTTACGAGAAGATGGCGCGAGTGGGCATGTTCCACACGACTCAGGCACTTACGGAAACCAACGCATGTCCTCCACTCCTCCACTCTTCCACGACTTCCACCTTCTCTGTCGAGAGATCAGGGTGAGTTCAAACTATAAATAGAGGCTTCCTCTATCTTCCAAGGCAAGAACGTTCAGAACACCTAGAACACACAAAACAGAAACAACCAGAGCCTCAGAGAAAACACCTGAGAATCGAAACACGTTTCTAGCCTTGGAGATTTCCAGTCGACTTCACGACGGAGATCTTGAACTCTTTCACCCAAAACACATCCTCAACCTGATCTCAATTTTCTTCGTTGTTTCCCTCCCTAGACCAACCTCTATCCTCTCTGTGACCGAAGCAAGACGGGAACGGCCATCCTTGGTTTAGGTTTGTCTTGTTCGACTTTGATCTTCGAGCACTACGAAAGTACCCAGAGACGGTACATTGTTTTTGCAGGTAAAAACAGTTGGCGACCACAGTGGGAGATCATTATCTCGGTTCCAGAGAAACTTACTCAAAGATGGTTGAACTTAGGTCAGGATCAGATACAAAAAACCCCAACTCTTCAACTGACGGTGTTGTAGCCTCCAACGCAGCACCTACCAACCCACCTGCATCCAGCAATACGCCCAACGCACCTGTTACCCCAGGTAATCCCTCTTCAACACCTATCATCTCATCTATCCCCATCACCCCAGTTACTTCTGATGATCCACACCACACCGCTAGCAAGAACCCTCCTTCCACAACTAAGGTCAACACTACCGCCGAAAAAGGAAAAGGAGTATCAGGAGCATTAACTATGGAGGAGTTAGCCAGGCTCAAGACTCTAACCTCGAAGCTGTCAAGTTCACCAGTCAAGGAGACCCCTGAAGCCGCTACCGCAGGTGCTCGCTCGACGGTTATCCACATCCGAGATGACGAAGCGCCTTCTCTCCCAGAAGAATCTCGACAGAGAGGAGGACAACCGTCCCGCTATGTCACGGCAGACGACTTGGAAAAGCTGCTACGAAGCCGAAAAAGAGATGTGACGTCACCCGTCCACCAGCACCAGCCACCGTACCCGCACGAGGTCCAGAGAATTGCCCTTCCCAAAGGATACAGGTCGCACATGTTCTCCTTGTATGACGGGACTGGGAATGCACGTGAACACATCTCGCGATTTCTGGAGTCTCTAGGGGAACACGAGTACAACCATGTCTTGAGGCTCAAATAATTCTCGAAGTCTCTCACTGGAAGAGCTTACACCTGGTACAACAATCTTGCTCCGAATAGCATTGGGACCTGGGGCGAGATGGTGAGCGCGTTCTACCGCAAGTACTTCTTCGTGTCGAAACAGATGATGCTATCCGATCTCGGCAGGATGTTCCAGAGGCCTAGCGAACACCCGAACGACTACGTCAAGAGATTCAGAATTCAAGCCCTTGATTTCCACGATCCGAATGTCACGGAGCAACAGTTAGTGGAACTTTGCATCAACGGGATGATTCCTGTATATCGGACCCTCTTAGAGAACCTCCGCTTCCAGACCTTCTCTGAACTCCATGAAGCTGCGAAGAGGTCTTCCACCACTGCACCTGCTCTGTTGGAAAGAACTAAACCCCTGAGGAACGAAGAGACTCGTGCCGACAGAAGGCTGATTAACAAACAGTACAACAACAACCTACCATCCATGGGCGCTGTCAGTGAAGGAGGGAAAAGAAAAGGCCCTGCCACAGAGGTAACACATCCAAAACGCGTTAATTCAACTCCAGGGACCCCAAACAAGGACGTAAACCAAGGAGGACCACAACAACCGGAGATGCGGAGGAAGAAAGTCAGGTCAGAGGTGCCAGACTACTCGTTCCCCATGGAGGAGGTACTAGAGCTGCTAGACACTTGGATCCAGGACGGGGTAATCACACTCCCTTCACCTCAACGCCCTCCTACGGCTGAAGAGGTAGCAAGCCCAAGGTATTGTCGCTATCACCAAGTTACTACTCACTCTACCAGGGACTGCTTCACCCTCAAGCGGATCTTCCAAGCCAAGGTGGAGTCCAGAGAATTGCACCTAGGGAACGAAGGAGTATATCAAAATCCTCTACCTGTTCGAGCATTCATGTTCCCGGAGCAACCGGTGAATGAGAGAGTGGATGAGATAATGTACCAGCTATGTGAAACTCTCTGTCTCTCGAAGCCACAACGGAAAGACATGTTCACAGCGCTCAACATGGTGGTAGCAGGGAAACGCCTTCCTTTCAAGGAAGTCAATAACCCGACGATGCCCAAACAGGAGCCACAAGTAGGGGTACAAGGCTGGGGACTCCTCACAACCACCCGCGTGTCTGATGCTGAATTCTCAAAGACGCTCATCGACCCAGGATCCCCAGTGAACATCATCTCAGTCAAGACTCTCAGAGCCGCCAACATCCCGCGAAGCAAAGCGATCCGTGCCCCGGCCATAATCAAAGGTCCCGACGGGGCCGAAGTACGGACTTACGGATGGATCGACCTTCCCGTCGAAATCGCCACGATTCCAACCATAGCGGAGTTCCACATTGTTAAAGGAGTAGTCGAAAGCGACATGGTGCTGGGACGCCCATGGATCTCCAACAACCAGGAGACGCTCCCCCTGGAGTTCATGAAGCGGTTTGTACAGAAGAGCAGCGAGATGGTAACCGTACCCGCAGAGTCTACGGGGACCAATGAAAGCCCCCTCAACCAAGAAGGTATTTCGTCAACCTTTCTCGTTTCTGATAACCCACATTCACCGAGTCACTGGGGACTCACCACGAGGGAAGCTACTCGAGAGAAAAACCCTGGGAAACCCGCAGTAGACATCGGCACAGCTATTAGGATCTTCATCAAAGCCCTTCAGGAATCTGGAGTTGTATGTGATAAGCTGCGCAACGACAAGATCCGAAGAGAAGGCGAGCTCATCCCCTACGATATACCACCCGAGGTCTTGGAAACTATCCCGGACTTCAAGGAATACGTAGAATTATCCAACCTCGAACAAAAGGCGGGGGAGAACGCAGCTGCATATGCGGAAAGGCTTCGTAAGAAGGCAAAGGAGCTTCTGCCCAACCATGATTCACTCCACGCCATATTGGCTATGAGATCGAATTTGGTTTAACAGGGCTTCGTCAAGAACCTAAAGGAAGACGACACCAAGCCTCCTGTTTATTGTATTTGCATTCCTCCAAAGCAGCGCGCCATAGCGTGCAGTAGATAGGATTTCCGTTTTAGCAGATAGGATTTCCATTTTAGCAGAATCAATTAAGAAAAGTATTTTTCAATATCCATTAGAAATCATAAACCCTATCCAATCAATAGAAAATACCTACAGCTCTTTCAACGTTTGAAAAACTAAAATAAGGAACCTTACACTAAAAAAAAAAACCTAGTCGAGAATATCACTCAAGACCCTGCTAGGCCCACCTTTGCAAGATAGCCTTAGCCGCTCCAGCTCCTCTTCCTCCCTCTGTAACTCAGCTTTCAACTCTGCTACCTTCTTCTCTTTCTCTTGGAGGATCTCCAGAGACCCTTGAGCCTTGGCCCTTTCGAACCTATCCCGCAGCCAAGCCACATTGAAACCCTTAGATTCAGCCGCAACTATGGAATCCTCCCAATCTTGGACATCAAGCGGATCTGCGGAGTCAATGGATTGAGCCACCATCTCGGACACCCTCGACAACAGGACGCCGACTATCGACTCAGAGAGCAACCTCTGCTCCCTCTCGTGAGCAATGTGGTCGAACTTCCTCCAAATGTGAGTATATAGCGCCTGGTACTTACTCGCTACTGGGAAATTGCCCACCAAGACATACCCAGGTCGAACTCGACTAACAGACGAAGGAAAATCAACCCCAGCACTAGGATACGAAGGCCCCATATTCGTACCACCATCAGTTGCCTGCTTGGCCGAAGGAATGGTTACCTCCACATCGCACGAAGCGACTTCGCCGGTAACCCTGGGAAGACTGGTATCCACGTCATCCTCTGATGTCCGTCCCCGAAGAATGATCGTTCCTGGACCATTCGAAACGACTTCATCAAGAGCTTCGGAGGTGTTCGTGTCGCCTTTCAAGTCATCCCCACTCTCTAATGCTTCCACGTTCTCCGAAACAACATCAACACGACTCTCGCCCCCCTGCTCCTGTAGAGACGGGATTATGGTTAGTCAATATTGGTTATGCGAAAGTGGACCTGAAAGAGAAAGGACGACAAGCTCCAACAAGTTTTACCTGGGTGAGTACACGATCATCAGCCTCGATAATGAGAGGAGAAGAAGTATCAAGGCTCACACCAATTGGCTCGTCTACCTCCTTCCTCACCTCAAGACTCGGACCAATTGGCTCGTCTACCTCCTTCCTCACCTCTAGACTCGGACCAATCGGCTCATCTACCCCCTTCCTCGCCTCCGCATCAACAACTGGGAACTCCGTGAGGCCATCACACTCCTCCGTTACTGAACCCTACTGTAGTTGGTAAAATCCCCATATAGGTGATTTTACCAATACACCCCTACTTAAAGACCATAAACACAATTCCACATACATACTTAAAGTAAACATCTTTCCACATACAGATCAGCACTTAAGCACAAACAGGAGACAATACGAAAGATAAATCACAAGCATAGCATAACAGTTGATTAAGCTAAAACCCTCAAACATATATTATTATTAATGGAGTCCTTACCTCTCACCTTGCAAAGGATATTCACTCTATAATGACTTCAAGATCACACTAACAACTTGGGCTATGGAGAGTTAGAAGATAGCTTCCTCTCAATAAACCAAGTCCCAGCCTTCACTTTTCCAACCCCTTCAAATGTGGGCGTACACTGCCTTATATAGGCGTTTACAAGTAATGGATTACAACTAATAAGTACAAACTATTCTGACACTATTTGTCCTTTTTCTCACCGCCTTACCGCCGAATCTCCTCAACGTCTCAGCGCCTTCTCTTTATATCTTTAGCACCCTTCCATTCTACGGGATAAGATCGATGACTCAGATTCCACTGAGTCAACCATTCAACTCTGCCAATCCGACCGTTCTGTCCAGCATTAAATGCTCAACTAACTTATTCAGCTTTTGTCGGAGCTTTACCGTTGATGCGTCTCTGTGGTATACCGCCATTCCAAGTACTTCCTCAGCATCCTTCTGTTGTAAGTGATTACCGCTGATAGGAACCGCTGTCACTATACTTCTTATGGATGCCCTTCTTAACACAAATCTTCCCTTAAGTTCTTACTAATTGGCGTATGGCATTTTCTTCACCTACATTTTGCCTCTTTCATCTTAAAAGACTCTAGTCGCTGAAGATGAAATTCTCTTGGCCGCCGAAAATGCCAGCTTGCTTCTGACATACAAGATTTCCTCCACGTGCTTCTGCATGCCGCAAATCTAGGATTTTCACTTTTGACCTATCACCGGCTTGACCGGTTGAAATCTTCTATCTATAAATACTTCTTTTCCTTTTCTTCTTATTCATTTTCCTTCTTATCTTTCCCTGTCTTCCTTCTTCTCTGAAAACCCTAAACTAAAACCCTAACCACCACAAGCCGTCGCTGCTCAGTTGAAAACATCCTTTTTCCGCCTCTTTTTCAACTCCTTTTTGGTGTAAAACCCCTTTTAGGCTACTGTTCTTCACTTCCTTCCATTCAGATTTACCTTTCATCTGCTTTTTTCTTATTCCGGTGATTCTTTATCTCTGCAACCTCCGTTTCCGATCATTCTTCATCTTTTCCGACTATCTAATGGCCTCCACCGACTCGTCCTATGATCAAGAGAGAGAGCTTCAGCAGCAAGGGTCTAACCGTGAAGACGCCGAATCGTCTTCACACTCTCAAGACCAAGAATCTGAAGATGAGGAATCCTCTGATGTGGGCGGTAAGCCTTCTTGGGGTGATGGCTGGGAAGAATACTGCTCCAAAGATCATGAAATCACTCCAGCGCTTAATATTTCTCCTCTTGCCGGCATTACCATGTGCTCTGAGAAACTTCTCCTAAATCATATCCGCCAAGATGGTCAAGATGAAAAACACTTGGTTATATCAATGGGCCAAATTAGAGCTGGATACCAATTCCCCCTCTATGATCCTGCCAATCCTCTTCTCCTTCGGCTGCTGAAGCACATCAATAAGCATCCTGCTCAACTTTCTGGTAATTCTATTCGTATTCTTTATGAATGGGTTGCCCGCAGTAACGGCTATTCGCTCTATCCTAACATTACTAGGAATAAATCTTTTGCCGCTAATTAAGGAACTGTATACCGTTGAAAATTTTATTGATCAATATCACGTGAAGCCCAGCCTTAGAGCCGGCGAGCCTTGGCTATATCGTATTGAGTCAAGAAGGGGTTCAAACAACTCCAAAAAATTCTTAAGAGACGTTGACAGGAAATCATCTACCACCGAGAATCCTTCGGTCCGCCATAAATCTGAAAACCGCTGGGGCGAGATTCCTTGTCAAGTTGAAGGTCCTTGGCTCAAAGGTTTTGAAGATGAGAACAAGACTATTCCTCGTGAAGAGTTTCTCCCTGAGCATTCTGACTTAGCCAATCATGACTTTTGGTCCGTCCGGTGGGATGAGGAGAACCAGTATCTCAAAAAGGATGGAGAATTTGTTGTTAGTGAAAAAAGAAAATGGGTTAAGAAACCTCAGTTTTGTAAACCGCCCACTAAGAAAGAACAAGGCACCAAAAGGAAAGGAAAGGATGGAGACGTTGTTGAGGTAACAAACACTTTGCTCTTGTTTTTGAAATATATGTATATATTTGCCTCTGTTTGTTAGCTAAACTGCTGACGATGATTTTCCTTTCCTCAGCAACCCAAGAAGAAATCCAAGCCAGAGACACCTGTCAGCGCAGCAGATCGTGTTAAAGGTCTTGTTAGTGCACTCCCTGGTATGAATACCGCTGGGTCCAAGAAAAATAATAGCGCCAAGTCTGCCGCTGCTGCAAAGAAAGATAGCGCTCTTTCCAAAAAGAAAGACAGCGGGTCTTCCAAGAAAAAAGATGGTAACTCCTCCAAGAAAAATGATGGAGACTCTTTTAAGAATAAGGATGGCAACTCCTCCCAGAATAAGGTTGATGAGACTATGGAACAGAAGGACAGCGGTTCTTCAAAGAACAATGATAAGTTGCCTAAAGTCAAAAAGTCTCGTGCTTCCAAGAAGGGCAATCAGGCCAACAACCCTACCGTCGTCAACGACCCTATTTCTGGAGATCAGTCTGTGAAGTCTATTGGTGAGCATCATGATGATGAAGTGTTTGAAGAAACCCCTATAACTCCACCAGCTACCACTTCAAATACTGCCACCACAGGGCCAGGTACCACTGAAATGAATATGGATACCGCTGATGAGAATACTGTTGAGACGCATGCTCCTGAGCAGTCAACTAATCTAATTGGGCCTGCCTCTGCCTCAGCGGCCAACAATATTGCCTCAGCTCTTCATCACCTTCTCTCACTTAATCTTCAGCCCTGTCCTTCTGCTGGCAATAATTCCGCAGAAACTCAATTGCCGCCAAACAAGCTAGTGGAATTCTTTGCTAAATTGCTGTCTCAGGATGAGAGTGGTTCTAATACTCTTTATCTGGAATCAATGAGCAAACTGAGCGAACCTGGGTTAGCACTGAAACCCGCTGACCTCACTACCGCCGTTTCTCATCTCACTCCTTATGAACAATTCTGCATTGCTGTCATGGTATATACTACTGCCTCAGCTTCATCCCTACACCTTTATTTTAGATTTCACTTTCTGACTATATTAATCTCCTTGATTCTGCAGGATTTCCAGCGCAATCTTGGAGGTATTACGCTGAATGCTCAACTAAAGCAAGAACTTGAGAATCTGCGCCAAGCCAAAGCTATAGTGGATCAAACAAGTGCTTCCTTGAAACACCAGTTAGCTGTGGAGAAGAAGGAGAGCAGTCGTATGCGCGTCAATTTCAATCAGGAGAAGAAGAAGGTTGAAGAACTCCAAGGTTAGTAATCATTTTCAATTTTTCATGTAATAGTTATTTCTATTCTGTTGTCCTTTTTCCCAACGTCTAGTCTCTTTCCCTTATAAGGTCGCCGTCGAAACCCTGATAGTCGATTACAGCGGGCTGAAATTGAGATTGGTAAGTTGACTAGTGCTAACACTAAGCAACGTAATATGTTGCTCACTTTGGGCCAAGATGTTAAATGGTACCGCCAAGAATTGCGTAGAGTCACTGATCTTAACATAAATCTTGATCATCTGCTCAAAGTTTCTGAAGCGGATGTGGCATGGAAAAATAGTGAGCTAGACAACGCCTCCCGCTTAGCTGAATTGGAACGTAAAGCCAGGGATAAGATGACTGTGGAGCATATGAAGTTGACTTCTCAATTGAAGGATAAGGAAGCCACCATTTCTCGTCTATCTTCTACATTGGTTTGTCGTACCGCTGAAAGGGATACCGCCAGAAGTGAAATTCAACACCATAAGGATTTCGCCCAAATTCATGGGAATCGTGCTAGGGAGCTGAATGAAGAGAATACCCTACTTAGACTCAAAATCAAACAAGCCATTGGTCCTTGTTCTGATCAAGAAATTCTAAGTAAACTTGATGAAATAAGTATTGCTAAAAAGGGTATTCAAGAGTATGTTAGCAGTCTAGAAGGTAGTTCTTTAGGATTTCCTTTCCCCCTGTAATTTCTTGTTTACTATTGCCTCAGCGCTAACACTATGTTTCTCCTTATTCCAGAAAAGTATAAGCAATTGAAGTTTCAGCTAGAAGAGCAGACCACCACTTTGAAGAACACAGCGAATGTACCGCCAAGATTGCTGAGTTGGAAGAACAAGTGAAAGATCATCAAGCGTGCGGGGACAAACTGCATGCGCTCGAAACTAATTATATGCAATGTACTGGTAAGATTACCAACTTGGAGAATGATGTTAAAGCTCTCCAGGATTACAAGATGAAGTTTGATGATGAAGCGTCTAAGTCTGCTAAGCTTCAGCGTATGCAAGATGCCCTTAAATCTGAGCTGAGTGTTACCAAGAAATCTGTTCAGACCTTAGAAGAGGAACGTGCTTCTGATGTTCGAATGGCCGGTTTCTATGCTATCCAGATGTATTTGGCACAGTTCTGCCCTGATCATGATTTGGATATTCCAGATGATTATGCTCCTGGTCGCAATCCACCTGTCATGGAAAATACTCCTGGTGCCGTTGACGATGAAGATAACGCTGAAAATGCCATTCATATACACAGCGGTTCGGATTTTGAAGAGGAAATTGACGAAGAAGAAGAAGAAGAAATTGGTGAAGAAGAAAACGTCGAAGATGATAGAGACTTGCAACCAAAGAGTCATGATTCTCATCAAGACAGCGGGAAGGACGCTGGTGCTAATGATGGCAACCAGGATTCTTCTAAGGATCCTCCTCATGCCGCCAACGAGTTGAATCAAGATAAGGGTATAATTTCCACTGATGCTGGAAAAGAAGACAATGACACTTCTATTACGGATCCCAATATGGCTGTAGACAATCCTTGAAATTTCCCAGAGTGCAAATCTTGATTAATGTTTCATCTTTTAGCCATCAAATGTAATTTGAATAGCTAGTTTGCCTAGCTTTCTTTGTTTCAATCATGAGATATATTCCTATCTCTCACTTTTTTTGTGAAAGAACTTTGGTAGACATTTGTCTACCTTTTGCATTTTGTTATATATATAATTCTCTTTGCTTGTTTCCGCCAGTATAATCGAATCCGTTTTAGTTTAGTGATGAACTGACAGCATTCATTCTGGCCACATCGCACCCATTTTCGCTATACATTGTTACTTGTGCCCGTCGGCGATCTATTATAAGTGGTAGGTTTGCCAAGAGGGTGGTTAGTGCCTCCGGGAGTCTTATATTTTTCTGCCAGCACTTACAGATCAACAAGTAACGCGTCAGGCATTTTAATGCACCAGTTAGCCAGAACTACTCTTAGTCAGACATCTAAAATGGTTCGATATACATCGGCATGCAGCTTTTATGGGAATCTTAATCCCTGTAACATTTTTCTTTGGCACATTGTGCCTCAGCGGACGGCTATTTAACCTTGTAGAAATATTTTGGCAAATTTGCCTCAGCGTATGGCTATTGA
>JAJJMA010264755.1:0-10402 GCA_023529015.1 Papaver nudicaule | reverse complement strand
CAAGTCCTTATTGACATTCTTCTGTGTAGACAGCTGCACCTTCAAACTTCTAACATTCTCCTCTAACCTTTCAACCGGAACCCTACCAGAGGCGCTGACCGACCTCTCCGAGCGAGCTGCGTCTCGCTCTTGCGTCAGTCGAGTCACATCTAGTTGGAAAAATTATTCTCTCGGGACAACAATGTGTTTCTATTTCTAATCTCCTCGAGAAGGCGCTCGGCTTGATCTCCTCTTTTTCTCTCTTCAACGAAAAGATTTTCGGCCTCTTGTCTTCTCGCTCTGTAATAGTCCACATCTTCTAAAGCCCTGTCCCTTTCTTCCAACAACCTATCACTATCACTTCGAAAGCCCTCGTTACTTGAGGCAATCTGAGATGATTGTCGACCCTCTCGAAGTCGATCAATGGCTGATCTGGCCTCTTGAAGTTTTCTCTCGAGCTCTTCCAGCTCGCCTTTTCAAAAGCAAGCAGCAAATCTGTTCTTAGCAACGCTGCAAAAAACAGATGTACCTAAATCAACAAAAGAATAAGGGGGCTTACATATCGATTGTTTTCTCGCCTCAGCACTGCGAACTTTCTCCTGAGTCAGTTCCTCTTGCATCCGATGAAACTCTCGCTCATGATATTCGGCCTCGCCAGCTTGATCAAAGTTATGAGCCAAGAGACCAGAGGCATGATAGTCGTCCTAGCAAAAGCAGCAGAAACTGTAAGTAAACAGATATACCACAATGCTTCGACGGCATCGACACGGGCAATAAAGGCACAACTCACCGCCTGAAGAATTGACAAACTTTCTTCATAAGATAAGGGAGGATGACGAAGATTATATTCGGCTCTAGGACAGTCACCTTCGAAGAGATCACCCAGCTTCTTGCAGAAATCCGGATCTAAAAGTTGTTCTGTGGGATCCGAGGCATAGGCTTCAAAACGAGTTGAAACCTCGGCAGTAAACTCGCTAGGGTTATAATTTTCAAACAATACCTCTTTAAACCTATCGGCAGTATATGATTGCCTATATCTGCTAGCATAACTCGGAGCAGGCGGAAACCTTGAACTTCGTGGAAAGCTGGCAACGAGTTCTTTAGAAGAGTCCATCTTAACATATGAACCATCCTCTTGGGGAACAAGGAGGTCCACCGGTGTAACGATCTTCTCTGTCGCAAGAGTAGAAGGCTCACCAGTAGCATTCATGGAAATTATCATCGCTGAGGCAGAGGCACCAAGGGTAGCTCTCGGCATAGAGAGAACAACGTCCGAAGCAGTACTAGCCTTCGCAGCTGTAGGAACTACTATGGCTGAGGCAGTGGCACCACTGGTGGTAGAAGGCAAGGTAATCCGAGGGCTTGCGGCACCTACTCCTTTGATAAACACTTCAGTTACCCTCGATGCTGATATTTCCTTACCAGCACTTGTAGTCTCCTTCGGAGGTCCTGTAGCAGCTCGGCGACGTCCAGTTTGAACTCCTTTAAGAATTGTTTGCAAGACAGATTTTTTCAGCGGCCGAGAAACTCCGGAACTTCCCGCATAGTCAAAGTTCATCAGGCCACGGCTAAGTTTTAGGGCACCTAAAGACTGTCCCTGCAGATAAGGATCCGTCTTCCTCAGGAAACAAACAGAGGCAAGTATGAATACTTCAGAAAGAAAACGAAAGGAAAGTATTTGTTACCTGCTGCATAGTCTCCTCACCAGACCGAGGACGCTTTAGGCTGACCGAGGGCTCCACGTCAATGCCCTTGCCCTTTCCCAAAAACGAGCGAGATAACCCCTTATCCTCGTCAGAAAAAATGAATGGAAAACAAGTGTTGAGTCTCAAACTCATGACCTGCATTAAACTCGGTCCGAGCAAAGAACCGACCAGAGTCCTTCCAGCCTCGGAGTACGGGACCTTTGAGGAGTATAGGCACCGAATACCAGTCTTCGTCCATTGAATATTTCAAGGATTCGGGGAGGATATTCTCGCTGCCTTCCACAATTCGAAAGCTAACCCCCCAAAGAGCTAACTTGTTGTCTAGGGTTAAGAAGGGTTCGTAGTGTCTAAAAAAATTCTTGGCAGTAAAGTAGAACTTCGCTGTGGAACCAGCAGGGGAATTATTTTTAGAATTAAGAACCCACTGATTAATAAGGTAAATAGAGCTTCAAGTGAGCTGCATCACTCCTCGGGGTTTAGGAAGAGAACAAAGGATTTCAAGGAACAAAGGATTTGAAGGCTCGTAAAGGGGAAGAAGCAACCCTGCAGACATTTGATGAAACGTCACCAAAAGTGTGTCCTCGCTGCATTGGTACTCCTCGACTAGTTCGGGAGTCAATCTGGGAGAATCGATGGACTCAATCTGAAAACCCCTTCCATCAGGATCCACGCCGTTTATCCTTAAAGAAAGGGCCTCAACCATAGAAAAAGACATGGGGAAAGAAGACTCAAAACAGAAAAAGGCAGTATCGCCGGCGGACGGAAGTAGCAGAGGCAACTTGAAAATAGAGAGAGAGAGAGAGAAGAAGGGAATAACCAAAAGAAATCAACTTTATGAAAGAAACACAAGGTTAAAACAATGGGTCAAGGAGAAAAGAACGGATAATTCACCTGATATGAAGATGCAAATCGAAGAGGTTCCACGGAAGAAGAACGCCGGCGCCAAGAAAGGTGAATGCGAAAGGGCTAAAGAATTTTTAGAGGGTGAACCGAAACTTAAATAGTGAGAGAAACTGGTGCTACCAGTCAGAAGGTAAAAAGCCATGAGCTTAGGAGAACGTGTCGAAAAACCCACACCTGGCAAGTAGTGGGATACTTAGCAAGGAGGTGGCAAAAAGAGAAATTTCCTCTCCTCGCATCTTTGATACGAGGAAAGGAAAGAGGCAAACTGTGAAGGGTAAAACCCCTCGGGACACGTATCTCGCATCCAAGAAGCCTAACCACACCGAAAGGATCGGCAGAGAAGCCTCGGACCTAAACCAAAGAGGAAGGGAGACCCCACGCGGACGAAGCAAAGACTCAGAAGAAAAGGGTTCGGACCGCACCAAAGGACCGAAGCCCAGAGTCAGCTTCGGAACACCGCCGAATAAACCGCCTTACTCGACAAGGACTGACACCACCACGATTGAGTCTTTTGTCTTATTAGCTGTAAACCACCCAAGCTCGGCCTATATAAGGCGAGCTTGGAAAATATTGTAGGGGTTGGATTCATTTTGGGTAAAACCTAAGCGGCAAGAGTGGGATTAGGTATGTATCTCCTCTGGTTCGTTAGGGTTGCAATCCATGTAGCTACAACACATAAATTAATACAAGTCTTTATGCATTTAACCATTGATTACTGTTATTATGTTTACCTTCGGTATCGTTCTTATGGTCCTCGCACCATTGAATCTGGTTTATAATTACTGTATGTATGAGTAGATCTGATGGATATGGTAGCTTGAGTACCTATGCAGATTTTCTACTCGTACAAAACCATTGATTCTTTCAAGCTAGATTTACCAGGTTATATGAATATATATTCAGTAACCAATGCGGAGAATCTGAAGCTTTTTGAACCATCATTACTTGATGAACGAGAGGAATTACCATTGTTACCAACGATGCATGATTTGGTACCAAGTGAGGTTGCTGCTGAAGACTACATGCTTGGGAAGAAGACTCGAATGACACGAATGGTGAACAGGAATTCTTTTGGGTGTGTAGTAAGGGACAGTATCCTAATAGAGCTAAGTGGTACTCTGTAGAGCAAATGCAGAAGAGTTTTCCACATCTGTTACCTTAAGCTTTTTAGGGACCAACACTTATTTCAATCATTGTAATTGCAGTCAGTTTTTGCCCTTTTGTCTTTCAGTTTTGTTCCTGGCAGTTAGGAAAATAGAGGATAAAACAAAGGGAAAATAAGGCAGAGAACATAAATGCATCAGAACATAAAATTGTATTGAAATTTCTTATGAGTGAATGTACCTCAAGTAAGAATGATGGGTTTTCCTTAAACAACAGTTTTTTACCATATAATGAATACAAGTTGTTCTTGTTATATTTTTTGGCTTGAATTGTATTACAGGTGTTTGTTTTATTTCTGCAATCAGAAGGTCAGAAGTTTGATCAGCATTAGTTTCTAATGTGATCCATGATGTTTCTCCTGATGTTATACGTTCTTGTTTTGCATGAGAAATAACTCTTTGGGTTGTTTATAACCATGACAATTTTACCAATGAGGTTGGAGGTTTGATTGCATGTAAACACGATATTGTATCGTATGGCATACAAAGAGGGTAAGAAGATGTTAATCTATAATATGAACTTTTTACTTCTCCGTCATGGCTGAATAAACCCTAAAGCTAGGACCACTTAGGGGTGAGGAATAAATCATGAATACGGGGCGTTAGATTTGGTAAACTTGATGGAGGTCACAAATGATTCATAGGGTACGATTTGGTTTCTCTTCTTTTGGATTTTGAAGCGATCTTCAAGTTGTTTTAAATTAGGATATGGTTCTTTTTTTTATGTTCTTAGGTGGTTAATATTGCATGATCTTTGATTGGTTTTTTACAATTTCTTTTTTAGAGGTAATTCTTTTCAAATGTGTCAAACTTTTTGTTTAGGGTTTTTGAATCCAAGGCTCTATATGTTAAGAATGGCCATAATAAGCTTGTTTCGATCATATGATGCTTTTTATATCGGCTTTAATCAAATTCTAACATGGGGTATTGTTTTTCTTTTCTTTTCTTCCTAATATTTAGAATTAATTTCGGTCATATGATGCTTTTTTATTTCTGCTTTAATCGATTTCTAACATGGGGTATTGTTTTTCTTTTTTCTTTTTCTTCCTAATATTTAGAATTAATTTTATAGGTTGTGTATGTATCTCAGTCAAAAGGGCTCTTCTTTTCTTTATTTTTTTTGTTGAAAAGGCAGTTAGGATCGTGAAATTAATCTTGAATCCATCTTCTCATTCTAATGATTTCTTTTTCTATCTGTCAGTTTCAAATTGTTGATGTGAATATTCTTCAATTGATTAATCATTAAGTGATGCATGATCCCTTTTATTGGTCTGACTTGTAAACTAAATTTTTGGTGTGGCTAGTTAGCTTAACCCAAGTTAGGACTTGGCTTAGTTAGATTTGGTTCAAAACGATAGTTTTTCTTCCCTCAAATACCTTGCTTTTGGTGCTTCTTATGATTGAATGAAAGGTATTTCGCTTAATATCCATGTTAGGAATTTGTGGTGTGTTTCTTGACTGATTATCGTGTTGTTCTGTCATGGACTAGATATGGGCCTTATCAGGAGGAGTTGGTGCGCTGAAGAATTAGTTAATAGTTGGTTAATTATGTTTATTTCAGTTTTAATTAGGATTCATTAATGTGATAGTCTGTTAGTAATGGACAGTTGTCATATACCTACATATAGGGTTAACTGATGAACTTAGGTTTGTTAGGGTTTCATCAGACAATTTATACTATTGTTATGTTGTTTTGGTGGAAAGGAAAATAAAAAAAGAGATTGTGGCTGCACTATTGAGTGTAGAAGAGACTGAGAGTTATTAGCCACTGGTTATACCAGATCTACCCACTTTAATCATAACAATTGGTATCACCCAGTCGCCCTTGTGCATACTCTACAGTGACAGGGCCAATTATAAAGGATTGGACGTTTCATCAACTGGTGAAAAGTCTTACAAAACTTCACATTTGTGACTCTACTACTCGTTCTGCTGATATGAAGACAATGGTGAATTAATGAAGACTTTAATGACATCATTGAATGGAACTTTTGATTTACCTATAGATCTGCTGACTGCTAGTGCATCGTCTTCAAAAGCTAAAGGATCTACTAATGATAATACATAATATATTGGTTCTCCAAACAAAACCAATATTTATACATCTCATCCCTAAACCTTGACTTCTAGGTTCGATGGTGATAATCCTAGAAATTGGATTCGCAACTCTGAGAGATTCTTTAAGACCCACAACATTGATGAAATAGAAAAAGTTGAGTTTGTTGTGTTATATCTGAATGGAAAGGCGAATTCATGGTATTCAGACTACCAAAAATGTAAAACTACTATTCTTTGGTCAGATCTGGTTGAAGCTACATGTGCTCGTTTTGAAGATCTTGCTAATGATAACTATGTTGGTTGTTTTGATAAACTGATGCAACTCTCCACCGTGGAGAAGTATTGTGAATAGTTCGAGCAACTTAAGGCTTTGATGCTCATTAAAAATCCAAGCGTAGATGAAAATTACTTTGTATTAAGTTTTATCAGTGGTTTAAAAGTTGAGCTTCGTAGCTTGGTTCATATGCATAAACCAACTACTCTTTGTAGTGTTTTTTTTTTACCCAGATTACAAGAACATGATCTTTCCCAGCAACCCATACCATTAAGACCCGTTCCATCCAAACAACAAATTACACCCAAAAAATCTTGCATGACACGCTACATTTTTGTCGTATGTAAGGGATCATCCTTACTCGAAATAGGGTGTTTATTCGAAAGTATAACATCGATTTCTATGATGCATATTCAATCCTACAACATATATTAAAATAATCACATTTCAATGCACTGTTTGAATCAAATATATTATTTCACAATGTTTCAAACCCTTTGAAAACATTATCCTCATACAGATCGTTTCACAAACATTATCATCATACAATCATGAGTATTTAACTACATGTATGTTCAAGATACATTAGTAGATTTGATGGAATAGCATTTATCAATCAAACATCAAGGATTTTCATGATTATATAAACTATGAAATCAAAACCCTAGAGTTGCAAATACTTACCTCTAATGAAATAGTGGATGGATTTTGGAATTGACAATTGCAATATAACCACATATATGATCATAAAGCAAACCCTTTAAAATTTTTGGCGTGAATCAACCTAAAACACGATCAAATCAAAAAAGGGGGAGAAGAGATGAAGGAGGAAAAGAGAGGAACTGAGAAACCCGAGAGGGTTTTGTCTATTTGAAACCTCCAGGCGGCTACTCAGTAGCCGCCCAAGTCAAGGTCAAATTTTGACTTGGGCGGTTGTAACTGTCTAAAATCCCAAGGGTTAGATCTTAGACAGTACACCCAAATATCATACTCCAACATACACAGAATCATGCATAAACATTCATAGAATCATGGGTATAGAAGATAATAAAGAGTTAAGGGATAGAGATACTTGACAGAGATTTTACTTGGTTCGCCCTCATAAGTGAGGACTACATCCAAGGGGTTTCACTAACATAAGTATCATTACAATTCTCTCACCTTGGTTATCTTCTAAGAAGAACCCTAATCTCAGCCTTGGGCTAAGGAGAGCAAGTAAGATACTTTTCCTCTCTCTAGACCAAATCAAGATGTGTCCAACCCCTTTGCCAATAGGTTTACTCACTATTTGTAGACTCTTACATTATGGATTACAACTAATAAAGACAGATACACTACTGACACTTATTTGTCTTCACTCGCCGACACTCATACGTCGGCGACCTTACTTTCTATTCTACCAACATTGGCGATCAGATCTTCTATGGATAAGGGTTGCTGACGCATCTTCCACTGAGTCAACGAGTCAACCTGACAATATATCCGTTCTGACTCCTCTTTAATGCCCAGCCACTTCTCAACTACCAGAGATGACGTGTTTTTCCTAGCTGTTCCATACTTCGCTGTATTCTTTCGCTCTTCTATCTCTCGTCGTGCTATACTTTCTTATATCGGGCTTATATGTCGCTGAAACCCTTGGTTGCTGATTTCATGCTTCTCCGCAGTATCATTCTTGTACGATCTCCCCTTTAAGATGCTTTACAGGGCGTAGGTATTTTCTACCCTTACATTTTGCCTCCTTCATCTCCAAGAACTTTAGTCTCCGGGAAGAAATTTCCTTGGTTCGCCGAAAATACTGAGCGGTTTCTTCTCCACCTGTCATCTTTTGGCCACGTTCTTGTCATGCATTGGTTGCTTTATCTTTCGACCGGATGACCTGTGGTACCGGTTCAACTCTCCTTTCTGCTATAAATAACAGTTATCTCTCCGAATTAGTCATTTTCCTTCAGTTTCTTCTTCTTTCTCTTTCAGTTTTCCAGAGCTCTGAAACCCTAGCCGTCCGCCACTAAGTTACTTTCTGGTTTCATTCTTCTCAGATCCACTCTCAATCCATCACCATCTTCTTTCCAAAGCCTTTTTGATTAGTTCTACACTCGGTTACACCTTTCTGGCCGGTTTTCATCGTTCTTTCCTTTCTCTTTTCTCGTCGCTGCGATAATTCCGGCGAGTTCTTGTTCTCCGATCACCTTAAAACTGCTCTAATGACATCTTCTGTTCAAGCCCCAAAACCTACCAAATCCAAGGGCACCGGGAAACCTGCCAAATCGAAGAGCACCGGGCAAAAAAGAGTCGACTGGAAGGATTGGCCTAATTACTGCTCCTCTGCTGGAGTAGATTACATCCACCCCAAAATATATGTTCTTCCCGGCACTCCAAAGGTCTCTACCTTAATGACCATCGAAGATATACGCCATTCAAAGATTAACGATACTTGGGATGTAGTTGCTTTCGGCCAACTGAAAGCAGGGCTAAAGTTTCCTCTCTATAATCCCCACAATACTTTCATCATCGATCTTCTCAAAGCAATTAATGGAAGTCCCTTTCAACTAACCAATAATGCTATCAGAGTTATGACTGAGTGGAGTAAGCGTCGGGAGGGCAAAACCGATTACCCTGCCATAGCCAATCTCAAGGCTCACGACCCTTCGGAATACACTATGAAGAAGTTTCTCGAGCAATATCATGTGGCCCCTTGCACTCGAAAGACTGAACCTTGGGCTACCAGATTTACTCCCAAGAAGAATCTCGAGCAAGATGATCTTCTCCTCGGCGACGTAGAATTCACTAGTACTGAGGAAGTTCCTACTGTTCATCATAGCAACGAAAGTGGTTTTTCTAATCTTCCTTGTGTCGTCGAAGGACCTTGGTTAAAAGGTTGGATGAACGAGGGAAAAACTATCATTCGCGAGAAGATCCCCGAAGAACATTCTTATCTCGCCAAATACTTTCTGGAAGGTAGTTTGGCCCGATGAGAATAAATATGCTAAGGATGAACAAGGTCGCTTTCTTAGAAATCCCGACTTGAGTTTTGTTAAAATTCACCCTTCTACTGCTATTTCCTCTGCTGGGCAAAAGAAGTCGAGGAACCACCGATGGCTCAACTCAGGTAACAAACATTCTCTTTTATCTTTAGATATATGTATATATTTGCCTTTGTTTGTTTCATGAGTTGAAGTGACATGGGGTGAATCTTGACTTATAGCCTCCCCCAAAGAAAAGGCCAACTTCAGCTGAACGAGAAGAGAGAATCCGCCAACTTGCCTCGGCGAAACTTCCAGATCCAAACATTTCTCCCGAAAAGGTCGCCGGCCACACTGACTTGAGCATGAACATTGATCAACAACCTGTGGATGACTCGTCCAAGCCCGCTGAGGTTGAGATGTCCGAGAGGCTTCTGGAAACTGGTGCTCGCGAAGTGACTGAGAACAACGAGCAAACTCTTACTCCCGAAGAATTGCTAAGCCATGATACCGAGATGCTCGACATTTCTGGCGATCATGACAAGAATAAGCCAGCTTCTCCTCTGATCAGCAAGAAGAAACTACTACTCGCCAAACCTCTTCCTCTTTTGTTCTTGAGCCGCATCTTTCTGGTCTGGTTGTTCTTGATAGGTTGCCTCGGCATCCTTCTACTCCTTATTCTAGGGGTCCCGGGAAAGAGCTCGTCCATGTTCCTAATTTACTTGTCGATGCCTTCAGCAAGCTTAGTGTAACTGAAGACTGCAAGGATCCTGAGTACTATAAGGTGTTGGCTAAGTATAGTCGTCCTGAGTTTGTTCATCATCCTGACTTCCACAAGGCTGCTTCCATCATATCCTATCAAGAACATTTCAATCTTCTGAACATGGTACGCATTTTAGTTTACTCATGCTATTTGGTTATAACTTGATATTAATGCTCTGAGCATCTTTTTTCAGCATTTCCATCATACTTTAAGTCTTGCTTCGACGAACGAAGGTCTTGAGAGAGAAATCATTAATCTTAATAATAAGATTCGTGAATTTGAACGAGATACTTCAACCAAGGGTCAGGAGGTTGAAAGATTGAAGAACGAGCTTAGAAAGCGGAGCCTGCAAGTGACATCTCAACAAAGTAAGTAATACTTGAGTTATTATTATTATACTTCAGCAATATTTAGCTTCTTCGTTCTCCGACCCTTAGATTTCCTGCCTTCCAAGGTTGCCATTTCTTCGATGACGGTAGGCTTAGGCGAGCTGAGTCCGAAATTGAAAGACTTGGTAGTACCATCATTAAGCAATGTAATCAATTATTTGGTTTCCATAAAGTCCTTAAGTGGTGTCGTCGAGAACTGAGCCAGGA